>ML739041.1:0-60020 GCA_009193565.1 Aspergillus coremiiformis | reverse complement strand
AAGAACAAGGACAAAAGAAAAAAACAGATTAATTCTTACCAGAAAAAAACTTGAAACATTCTGTTAGAATAGTAAGCACTGATAGATGTAGGAGTCGGTAGTATGTATGTATGTACATACATACATACATACCTACTAGTAGGGAAGTGAGTCCGTACAGATTACAAGAGTACTACACCTGGGCAGGTACCGTCCTACCGAGTAGAGTAGTTAGTGAATGAACCAATGGGACGGAGGAAAGGCTTAATTAAATCACGCATGGGAGGGAGACTTGGCAAGAAACCAAGCATGGACCAAGCGGGGATGAGATCGAGAGCTCGTGGAGGTTCTCCGTCGGTTGATTGGTGTTAAGGATATCCAATGCCAAGACCTGTCCCGGATGCGCGATATCACCACAAACCACCTACGAAGTGATATAAAGATGTTTCAATGCGGCTTGCCAAGGGTGCCAAGTACGCCGGTGGTGGTTGAAGCTCTGGTTGATTCCACGCCACGGGCGCCATGCACTGTAACCGGTTGACTACGAATCAGACTCCGAGCAGAGGGAACGTGTCGAATTGCGATGACCACTGTCATGCGGTGGAAAAAGCGAGTTCGTATTGCAGGGGCGGACATCCCACAGTTGGGAGTAACTTGGAAGTGACCTCAAGGAGTATGTAGCACCGAGTACGATCTAGTACGGAGTAAGTAGTAGTAGGGCAAGACCCGTTCAAACCGACCAGGTTCTCCAGGGAGTACTTCCTACTAGGTACCTAGGGGTATGTACGGAGTACTCCGTACTGCACATACTAGGTAAACTGCTACGGACTACTACTATTACTACTCCTCCTCCACCTCCTCCTCTTCCTCCTCCTCCTCCTTCTCCTCCTTCTCAGGGTGTAGGATCCTTAACCTTTCTGTCTTGCATTTCTTCCCGGTTTCAACTCCCTCAATCGGATTTGTCAATCCAATCCCATATCCACGACTCAGACGGAGCGTTACATTTAACTCCTTGAAGGTGAACTTCTGAAAGAGACCTCAAAAAGACCACGTGCATTCATTTCTCGTTACGGAACTCGAATTCAACTTGAATGATCATCCACTTTTGAAACTTTAACACCGTCCCGGACTTGACCGTTCCAACTAGAAAAACTAGCGCCTGAGGTTGCCACTGCGGTTAATAATAATCAAAAAAATCAAAAAAAAAAAATTCAGAAAAATCAGAAAAATCAGAAAAATCAAAAAAGAAATAATAAAAATAATAATAAAGTAAAAATTAAAAATTAAAAATTAAAAAAAATAATCAACCAAAAGTGTTCGCGTGGGTTAGACAAACCCGTCCCACTTTTCATATACAAGAAATCGTCTCAGGTAAACTACATAAAACCTTCTCCCTCCGGTCGACTTCCCTCTTCTTTCTTCTCTTCTTCTCTACGCACACACCTCATCCTTCCCATCACCTGACGAACATTAGTTCCTCTCCCCCCTCCTTCGTCAAGATGGCGGTGCTCGACGAGTACACCTACGTCTTTGCCATCGGCACCATTTTTGCGTTGCTCGATGCATACAATAACGGTGCAAGTGAGTACTACCCTCTCAAGCATCAGGGGTGGGTATGAAATGACAGGTTCACTGACCATGCATAGACGATGTTGCCAATGCTTGGGCAACCAGTGTGTCGTCGCGTTCCATCTCCTACCGCCAGGCCATGATCTTTGGTACGATCTTCGAATTTCTCGGTGCAGTCTGTGTCGGTGCCCGAACGGCAGATACCATTAAAAACGGAATTATCCCAGTGACGGCCTTCCGGGGGGATGCCAGTGTACAATTGCTCGCTTTTGCCTGTGCCCTCGCGGCAGCTTCCTCGTGGGTCATGTGGTGCACACGTCACTCCACCCACGTCTCGTCCACCTACTCTCTCGTCTCCGCGGTCGCCGGTGTGGGTGTTGCCACCGTCGGCGCCTCCAAGGTCCAGTGGGGGTGGAATGACGGAAAAGGTCTGGGAGCCATCTTTGCCGGCCTGGGAATGGCACCCGTCATCTCCGCTGCGTTCGGCGCCATCATCTTTATGCTGATCAAGGTCGTCGTGCACATGCGGAAGAACCCGGTTCCCTGGGCCGTCTACACCTCTCCCTTCTTCTTCTTGATCGCCGCGACCATCTGTACGCTGTCCATTGTCTACAAAGGTTCCCCCAATTTGGGTCTGAACAAGAAGCCGGGCTGGTATATTGCCGCCGTGACCTTGGGAACTGGTGGTGGTGTCGCCGTCCTCTCCGTCATCTTCTTTGTGCCCTTTGTGTATGCTCGCATCATCCGCAAGGACCAGGACATCAAGTGGTGGATGTTCCTGATGGGCCCCATGCTCCTGAACCGCCCAGCACCGAACATCGGAGAACAGGCCAAGATTCCCGATTATGCCGTCGTTCAGGAAGACCACGACGATGTGGCCTCCGTTCCCTCGACGGCCGACTCCACGACCGGAGAGCCCCTCAAGGATCAGACCCACACCAAGGAGAAAGCCCTCGTCGTGGCAGAAACCCAGGCGACGTACCAGGAACTCGTCGCCCAGGGCGAGGAACGATTCCATGCCAGGCTGAGGAAGCAGCGTGGTCCTCTGGGTTGGGCGATGCGCACCCTGCATGACAACCCCATGGGCGCCGGAGAGATGTACGAATGGCGCAACATGTGGCGAATGATCAAACGGATTCCCGCCATGATTACAGTCGGTCTCCTGTACGGCATGAACTACGACATCCACGCCTCGCAGGCTGGTATTCACGGCACCCCGGAAGGCGAGCGCATGAACCGCGTGTACGCGCAGGCCGAGAAGTATCCCAACGAAGTGGAACACACCTACTCGTTCATTCAGATTCTGACCGCTTGCACGGCGTCCTTCGCTCATGGCGCCAACGACATTGGTAACTCGGTCGGCCCGTGGGCCGTCATGTACTCCGCCTGGTCCACCGGCGATGCCCAGAAAGCCAAGGCGCCGGTGCCCGTGTGGCAGCTCGCCGTTCTCGCCCTCACCATTTCCGCTGGGTTGGTCACCTACGGCTACAACATTATGAAGGGTAAGTCATATCCGTCGGGCCCGATTGTCCCCACCCGTATGCTAATATGTCTTGGTTTATAGTGATGGGTAACAAGATCACCTACCATTCGCCGAGTCGTGGTTGCTCCATGGAAATGGGTGCTGCGCTCACCGTTCTCATCTTCTCCCAATACTCTCTTCCCGTGTCGACCTCGATGTGCATCACTGGCGCTACCGTCGGCGTTGGTCTGTGCAATGGATCCTGGAAAGCCGTGAACTGGCAACGAGTCGGCCTGCTGTTCATCGGATGGGTTGCTACCATTCCGATTGCCGGCACCTTGGGTGGAGTCATCATGGGCCTTTTCCTGAACGCTCCTCACTTCTCTTAATGGTCGTTGTGTCAATGCCCCAGCCATGACTCACGCCGCCGATTAATTTTCTTCTGTCTTTTCAATGTAATTACCGCTTGGGATGGCATAGACCCGACACTCTATTTACTACTATTCATGATATTAATCCATGCACCTCGCTGTGCCAGTTTTGAGACCCCAGAAACATTTCTATTAGCTTTGAGTATACAACAGTATGTAGTGTCCCATTATATGCTCCATCCCTCCCCCATGAGTACCATCATCAATGTAACGTGTCACGCGGCAAGGATGCCTGCCTTGAGTCTGCCGGGATCGACTCTGTGTTCCCAGCTCTGGCTGTGGAACATCCCACTGATTACCAAGATTATCGTTGAATCGCAACCTACCATGTTGGACAAATGCGCGTCCTTCGTTATCATGAGCCTATGAATACACCACGATGCCAAAATCCCAATGACATCGGGTCACTGCTGCAACATTCCTATCCAATGCGGACCTCGAGTGGCTGCTTTGAACAAAGCCGATATCACTAGACGAGGCCCTTACTCCACCTCGTATCGCTGAACAACCTGAACGCCAAAAAGGAATGATGGTACCGACGGCGGAGGAAATACTTGGAAGTATCTGGGGGCTTGCGCCCTTGTCGTATAAGCCGGGGAGTGACAGGGTTGAGCGTCTGTTACTTCGCAGCGAAGACTTCCGGGCACCGCTATACTGCTGTGCAACGCTTTCTCTTTCGGAGAAACTATACTACGCCTGGAAAAGCAAGTTTGGTGACACTATACCACTAAGCTGACAGCCGCACCTCCTCGGGTAGTACCGGAGGGATTGCGTATTTCGCCAAAGATATGGATGGGTTGCATGCGTATAGTGATTGGTAGCTGATTCATCCACTTTGATATAACCACTGTTAGGGTAACGCGCCCGAGGTATTCCTGGGCCTTGAAACCAAGTACATACCATGCAAGATTTCTAAATTATGGATGTCTTTCATGCCAACCTGTGCGTATTCGAGTCGACTAGTGAGGGAAGATTATCTACAGGTTAGACCACAGGATAACTATCCTCAAGCCAAATTTGGCCCTGCAGTGTCCTCAGCTATGTGTTGATGGCCCTCCTTCCTCCTATATTGAGGGTTATGCCCTGATTAGTGCAACAGAACCAAGAATCTTGTTCTTACGGTCTGAGTCCAGAGTGCAAAATCTTGAGAGTAAGAAATGGAAAACAGAGACAAGAATGAAACAAAGATGATGAACTTCAAGGTTAATTCCAGGTGCGTAACTCTCACGTACAACATTCAATGCCTTACCCTAAACCTGCGTAAGTCCCACACTCCCATTCCCATACCCACGATTCAATCTCGTCCTCGCCGCCGCCAGCTCCTCCTCCTCCGGCTTATTGACAATCGTCAAATACAGAATGTTCTACGAGGAATGAATTAGCGCAGATCCATATCCCGGCCAACCCGAACGAGCTCACCTTCTTAATCTTCCTCCGCTCTCCTTGCGCTTCCATTCTTCGCTCCCGGAACTCCTCAAACCGCGGCGCATATTGCTCGTCGCACTGCCGCATCTGTCGATCGATCTCCCGCGGGGACTGGTTCTGATTGCGAATGTTGTCCATCTGCTGATGATACCGATCGAGAACCTGTCGCTCCTCCTCCTCGATCCGACGCAGGGCCTTGCGCCGCCGCGACTCGGGATCCGCGCTCAGCACACCACCGGAGAGCAGTCCGATCAGGCCCCCATTCATGGCCGGATGGTTCGGATCGAGATACCGGCTCTTGAGCCCACCGGTGAGCGGGACGTTTAGGACGTCTCCCGTGTTTTCAGCCGCCTGGAGTATATTGTCAGCCGTGGCATTGATTTCTCCCGCAGTAGTCGCAGAATACACGGAGGAAATCATCAGCACTCACGTATTGCGCGCGCGCTCTCCGATCCAAGTAGTCATTGAACGCATCAAGAGCCCTCCGCGCCTTCCCGGACGTCCTCACCCTTTCCGTACCCTGGGGCGGACTGCGATCCGAGAGGAGATCTTTATGCTGGCGACGATCATCAATGTACATCAGCGGCGCAACCGTCGTCGGTAAAGTGTGCGCTCCTTGCGACTTCCCCGACACTGGATTCCGGACCGCGGCCAAGGAACGGAGTCGATTCAACTGGTCCGACAGTGATTGCGATTGCGGTTGTCCGTCGTCGTTCGTCTCCGGCTCGTACCTCATAATCATGCAAAAGAGCCCGCGAGGGCCGAAGACATCGTGATTGTATCGATCCAGAACGGTATTGGTTCTACACCCGTGAGCTGGTGGGCTTGGTCGGGTTGAGTTGGGGCCTCACTTGTATCTGACATGGCCTTTGTTGGCGATGTGGGCGCCGGCCTGCACGGCAGTTGCGACTCCCATTACGATCAACTCGGGGGTCAATGCGACGCCGAAGGAGACGACTTGTACGCCCGCTAGGAACTTGTTTCCTTGCATGGCTGTGTTGCACTCGTCTAGAAACCGTAGGAGCGTCGTCCGGTCGATGCCGCATGCTTCCAAAGATGGCGCATAAGCGGCGATGAAGCCGCGTTCTCTGGAGCCAGGCCGTTGCTGTGGAATGACGACGGGGACTGACAGAGGACCGGATTTGGATGAAGGACTGCCGTAGGGTTGGGGAGGGTAGGGCTCGTCTTCGCACCGGTCATCCTGGTACCTACCATCCTGGGGCCGGTACTCTCTCTTGTAGTCGTCGTTGTAGTGTGCGCTTCGGAGCATGGTGAACAAGGGCAAGCGTGATGGAGAGCTAAATGTGTTGATGGGATCTGGCAAGCACCTGATGTGGTCGTCGATACTATCGATATATATATTGTTCAATCTATCTGCCTAACTACATCGAACTCCATTCTCTGCCACCAAACAAGCTTTGTCCCTTGATATATGGATCTACGTGGCGAAGCTTAGCATCAATAAAGATAAACTTCATCATCGGATTAGGGCAACGTTGTGCTTACCGTTTCGGGCAGTGCTTTCGACGGACACTAGGCCATATCTGGTATAGCTGACTGGCGGCATTCTATTCCGTATCGGGTAACCAGCCCTACTTCCCGAAGTCGCCTTCCAATCTTCCATGGCAATTCTGGGATAAACTGGACACAAGCCTCAAAGAGAGCGTGAGAGGCATGACGAGGAGGTTTGTTAGGGAAAACTTTATTGGTACCACCGTGTAGGTCTGTGTAATCCTATAAGAGGCTACAGAGACGTCCTGCTTCACCGTGGGTGAAACATGGCCCCATGAAAAGGGACGTTCAATCTCCCATGGCTGGCGACCCAGGAGACTCAAATATGGGCATCCAGATGTTCCCTTTCGCGAAGTGTAGCACATAGCTCAAACAACGCGCCAAATGCACTTGAGATGAGAAAATCTAATTGACTTCAATCGCGCCATCAGGACGAACTTCCATATCACAGTATCGCTAGTGAACGGATGAAATAAGCCCGTGCCCTGCAGGCCTAGAATCACCGTCAGAGCTCCCTCACACTCCCGCAAGTTTAATTCTCTTCGTCTTGCTCCCTTCTCCACCTCCCAGACAGACAGACGACAGGCCTTCCCGATGGACAGGCTTTGGGAGAGAGGCCTTTCGCCCGAGCGAAAAGCCTTCTTGGCGCAGTCGCGGATTCCGGAGATCATCATCTGCAATACAGTGCTCCTCGTGTTTGCGACCGGCGGCCTGCTGGTGCGCCTTTTCGTCCGCATTCGATACCTCACCGGAATCAATATAGACGATCTCATGTGTGTGACCAGTTGGGTACGCACTCCTACCGTGTCGGCCAGCTTGCGCTTCTTTTCTCTTCTCTGATTGACTGATGCGCGGCTGTCCGCTCTAGGTCTTTACGTTCGTTCTGTGCATTGCATGTATGTGTAGTAAGTTCATCCCGGTGGACAGACACCCCCAGAGCGTGGCTCACCGTTCGGTTCCCTCAGTGACCAAATATGGGTTCGGCAAGCACATCGGAACGGTGCAGGACTACGGGGACCGGGGCATGTTTCTCAAGGTATGCCCTCTATCTGACCAGGGAACACTACACGGTTATCCCACTGATAGCAACCGTTTCACAGCTCAACTTCGTGACCATGCTCGCCTACGTCCTCGCCCTCGGCGCCATCAAGATCTCCTTCTGCCTGCTCTACCTACACATCTTCCCGGGGAAGAATTTCCGCATTGCCTGCTGGGTCCTATTAGCCGTTCTCATCGCCGAGACGATCGAAGAGACCCTCGTCGTAATCTTCCACTGCCATCCAATCCACAAGGCGTGGGATGCCACCCTCCTCGTCCAGGGCCACTGCGTGAACATGACCGTCTTTTACTACATCAACTTCGGGATCAAACTAGCCACCGATCTAGCCCTTTTCACAATGCCCATGCCCATGCTGCTGCAGCTGAAAATGCCAGTGGGCAAGCGAGTGGGCTTGCTGATAATGTTCAGTTTGGGTCTCCTGTACGCCATCCCTCCTCCAAGACCGACCGTATGAATTAACCCCCCGGATCCCAGAGTGTGCGTGACCAGTATCATCCGAGTCACTTATATGAAGTCCTTCTCGAAAGACCACACCTGTGCGTTACCCCCGATCCCATCCCCCGTCTCCGGTCCCGTCACTCACCTCTCGGTGGCTAGGGGTGTTGGTCGACGCCATGAACTGGTCCTGCGTGGAAGTCGCCGTCGCCAATTTCATCGCCTGCATTCCCTCCTTCAAATCACTCATCGCCTACCGCTTCCCCAATCTGCAGCGACTGCTGGGTCTCTCCGACCAGGGCGACTCTAGGATATACCCCTCCGCCCGTCGGACATACAGCGGCATCAAGCTGAACAACGTGGCAGGACACAGCCACGCGGACGTGGAAACCGGCCAGACAGACTCCCAGGAGCGCATTATACATGCCGGGATTCAGGTCACTATCGATGTGCGCGTCAAAGCGAGTACTTGATGCGCAGAATCCACGAGCTGTGTTTTCTTTTGGTATACGTTAGTTTTTTTCCCATAATAATGTCAATCCCTAAGAACCTCACGGATGGCAACCTTCCCCGACGAAACTACGCTCCATTAGACTACCTTAATCTATATCCTGCACGCTACCGTCGCACCAGTGAGAGTCTAATGCCGCTAAGAAACACCAAGCTTTGTCACTGGCGGAATTCGTCTGACATGGCAAAGTACCCCGTCCACTGATTTCACCGATTAACGGGTATCGATTTTCCCGAAACGTGTATCTCTTCCTGGGAACCTCACGGCCTGAGTCGATTGATCGAGCCCTGTTGCGTCCTCAGCTGAAATTATCGCTTTCGGCTGTGCCGATCACCTGCCTAAGCTGTACTAGGTCGTTACTATAGATAGGCTGTAGGCTTATTTGACCTCTTTGAATTTTACTGCATGTCAGGGTCATAATCTAGCCCCATATTATGTTATGCTTCCATTCAGAAGACGGGTAGTTTATGAGTCTGGATACTTTCGTTAGCCTAGATGATATTATCAATGCATGCATGCACAAGCGCACAGACTCTGTAGGCATTTCTGCCGAGCCTGGAAGGCTATATGATTCCACTGGACCCTGGCAGTCTGCCTTGACTGGGTATCTTGCCCTTCCGACATCTTATGGAAAGTACCGATATGGAATACCAAATTGGGGAGATGCATAAACTTCGCCCCTGGAGACGTATTATTTGGTTGGTTGGTGAAAATGACTAGAGGTCTCTGATCAGTTAATCATGGTAATAGAAGCCTACAGGTGGCTGGGCAAACGGGAGACGTCGCTGTGAATGTTGGCCCAGTGTAGAGGCCAGGGGAAGGGATATACCTGGACGGGTTGTCAATAACTGGAAGGTTCCAATGGTACACTGGCGGTGCCAATTGGTTAATGACGAAGCTGGGTTTCTTGGCCATCAACTAGAAATCGCAGCATATCAACCATGGGATACGTCTAGTGTCTGGACACTTGTCGTGGTCTAGTGGTATTTACTTCGACGGATACTTATTGGCATCGTTTCGAATTCGTAGTACTCTAAGTACTTCCTCTGGACGAAATATCAGGGGAACGGGGCGGTGTTCTTCGACGGGTGATAGAAGGGGTTCGCAACCAAGTCACTCTTTAGATGCCTGGACGGAGGTTACATGGGAATGCTGGACAGGAACTAATGCAAGAGTTACTCTGATGTCTGTAGACGTTGATAAACGGTCACGTGTGTGTCCGGCCCTATTCAGTAGTTCGAGATTGTCAAGACGGCCATGTTTGAAGGGTAAATACGACCTTGGTCACTGGCATCATACTGTTCACTGGTTCATGCGTGCGAGACCAGCTCCGATTCCTCGTTACTTTGTAGTATGATCTATTCTGGTCTAGAGGCTGAGGTACGGATGATTCGCCATTGCTGCTGCCTGCGGAATATTCAAATACCAAACTGCAACACCGACAACTGCCTGCTTGGTCAAAACTTTTCGGATATCATTAATATCTGGAATCTTGCTCGTGCTATCCCGTAGCAGCGTGCGAGTCCCTGGTACATACAAATCTCGTTGCTCGTCGAAATCAAATTATCACGGAACGTCTCTTGTCTATGAAAAGTGGATACCTTCCTTGTTGAAGGCGTGGAGAAGACGAAGGAAATCATTCTCGTCGCATTTCTGCGCACGAGCAGTGGAGAGTTCAGTCCGATCCAAGATCTGTTGAAGCTTCGTCTGTATTAACTTGGTCACCATGGCTCGAGAAACCTTGGTGTTGCCAATGGACAGCAAAGCCCCCTTGGGGACCTCGGGAACGCTCTTCTTCTCGAATACCAACTCATCCATGAAAATGTCATCTCCGTCATCCATCTCTCCGATATCATCGCCATCATTGTGGGCATCCATTTCCACGTCCTCCATGGCCTCCGGTTCCCCGTTGCCCAACAGGAAATCGATATCTGCCTGCGTAACCTTCTCCGGGTACATGGTCGCGAAGGTGATCCAGTTCCTCTCAATCAATGCGCGCACCTTCGATCCCATGAAGCCCGCCCGCAGAGTCTTGTTCTTACGCACAAAGCAGATACGAAGCATGCCATCCCACTCTTCCCAGCTAATCGCTGGACGATCGCTCTTGGGCTCGACGCGGACCACACTGGACTCGACCTGTGGCGGGGGTCGGAAGTTATTCTTGCCGACTTTCATGATATGCGAAACGCGAGCGAAGAACTGCACGTTGACGGAGAGTCGCGAGTATAGGGAATCACCCGGTCGGGCAATCAGACGGAGGGCGAATTCGCGCTGAACCATCAGAACGCACATTCTAGGAGGATTCGGCATGGCGAGGAGTTTGAAAATAAGGGGGGAGGAAATCTATCACCGAATTGTTCAGTTCTGCGGTCCGCATTCCCATGGCTCACAGCGCAAACATACCTGATAGGGGGTATTACTAATGCAAATCTGGAAGGGAGGCAACTGATTCAAATCCGTCTTGATAAAATCACCCAGCACAATCTGCAGCCGCTTCTCCGCCGGTGTCCCTTGGACACTCTTGGTCAGCTCCGCAGCCATTCGGGGATCCAGTTCGACCGCCACCACTTTCTTCGCCTTTGCCAAAATACGATTGGTTAGCACGCCGGGTCCCGGACCGACTTCGAGGACCGTCTGGCCTTGCTGGATGTTGGCCTTGTCGACAATAGCATCGGCGATCGCTCCATTTTTGAGAATGTGCTGGCCGATGTCGGTATTGAACTTGAAGATCGCAGAAGATGCTTTACCCAGCGGCCCTTTGTCGGGCTTCTGGTACGGCGATTTGGCACCGCCGTTGTGCTTAGCTCGTGCAATTTTTCCCATTCTTCTCAATGCTTGCTTGTCGTGAGTTTTGCATCTCCAAAAAATTCCTGCTTATCGGCGGGAGGTTGCACGTGATCCAACTGATAAATCACCTGATGTCTAGTCAGCTGACGATGTATGAGCATTGCTTACTAAGCTCTTTCTATGTACATAATTCTATTATCCCGCGTTGACTGTGCTTGCTAGAGATTCATTCTTTTGGTGCCGCGATGAAACCTCAGCACAGGACCCATAAGCTAGTAGCTCTTCTTGATGCACACTGACAGGAGAAAAGCGGATCAATAAGCCTGGCCTCTTGGGTAGGAGCGTAGCAATGGATCTTAATTGTTCCAATTCCCCCCAACCGATAGATTCCCTATAACACAACATCCACTTTTGTTAATCTGATGTGCATCGTCGACGGGCTTAGGGTTTCTGCATATGTTGCACCGGCCAGGACAGTACTGATGTAGTCCCCGGATATCCACCTGTTCAATACTCGGCATCTTTGCGTCCTAGTCAGTGTAGTGCAAAGAATACCTTTCCAATATAATCTTTGGATATTTGGCGTTTGATCCAGATCAATTTCCTCCCATATCCTCATCCGAGGAAATCGAGCTCGTTACGGAATGTCTTCGCCTGTATCCTACAGAGGCGCGGGCATCTTCACACAGTCTTGTGGAAGGGGAAGCCCACAAGGCCCTTTGGGATATACGGGACAGGAAACAGTCTGTGTTTCACCAGAGTGCTCATCCCATCCTACGACACGATCGCCAATTAAAGCTACGGCAGGAGCCACAAGGACCATCAACATACCAGCGTTTCCTCCCCTCGTTGTACTGAACCCTCTCCTGCGAATACCACAGCGAGTCCAGAAAATAGCCATCAATCCAGATAAAACAGACTCCAACGAGATATATTCTTGACATTAGCCACTAATCATTATAGACCTGGGACACATCCATGCCGTCATGCCATGAACATCAGTCATGAAGACCGAACCCCGAGGTCACGGTGAGTTTATACAAAGACATTAAGATAAAACGATAAATCTATAACCAAAGAGTCATCCGCGAATCAATAAGCCGTAAAACGAGACCGCGAACGGTACAATAACGCCCAAAAGAATCGCCTTCGCTGTACCCGCCGCATCCCAACCGGCGTAATCAGACACGATCCTTGCCACAGTCCCCCCAACGATGCCCATCCACACCACGAAAAACCCCAGATCGTACGCACGTTTCCAGAACTGTTCTCGCTTCGACATCTCGGCGCCCGCCCGCATCGTGGTGCCCCATCCTTTGTCGAACGCGGTCAACATGCTCCACAGATGGATGCTGGGGAGCGGGATGTTGTAGAAGACGAGTGCCGGGGCGATCCAGAGCCAGGCGTTGCGTGGACCGCGATCGGGGTTGCGTAGCCAGTTGTAACCGATGGTGTAGGCGATGCGGAGACAGGCGTCGTTGGCGGAGAAGTAGGCGAAGCGGTAGCCGGTGACGGCGTAGTAGATGATGCAGAGGAAGACCAGGAGGGGGCCGATTTCCTTTTTCATGGCGGCCCAGAAGAAGATCGGGTGGTTGAGGAGGTAGACTTTGGGTTGTTGGAAGGATTCGATGTGCGTGGCTCGACCCCAGCGGACTTGTTGGAGGAGCCACCGGCTGAAGGTGGTTGGCGTGTCGGTTGCGGTTAACGTGTCGGAGACGTAGGTGACTGTCCAGCCGCGCAGAAGCAGGTTGGTTGTGAGGTGACGGTCTTCGTTGACGACCTGGAGGGAGTGAGTTCGTTAGCGGATGGGGTTTTCTCTCTTCATGCAGGGGGTGGACTGACCATTCGACGGCCGAATACCGTTTGTGTGTACCAGGGGTATAAGATCGAGGGCAGTGCCGACACGCGGAATGCCGTACTGGGTCCACTCTGGCAGTCGCTGGTGCCGGAGGAGGCGGAGGAGGATCTCGTCATGTACAGCTCGCACCAGTAGACGGCGCTGCCCAGCTTCGTCGTCAGCGAATCGTTCTCGTTGTGCACCACCAGGCCGGAACTCCCGCCGCCGGCTGTGGGATCGCCGGCGATGGTCTCGACGGTGCGACGGACGGAATCCGGAAAGACGATGGTGTCCGAGTCGGATGACCAGAGGTATTCGATGCCGAGCAGGTCCGCAATGACAATCGAGAAGATAAAGCAGGTGAACATGATCCCCTTCTTGTGCATATGCGGTTGATACAAGCAGAGCCGGGTGATTCCTCCCAGGTCTTCCCGTCCGAAGTCCTGTTCGGCGAGGATCTCACGGGCTAACTCGCAGCAGTGGGAAATGGTCATCTCGCGACAGCGTTCCGGGGTTTCAAAACAGGTCTCTGAGATTTTCTTGTACGTGCGCATGGCAATCTCGCCGAACGGTTCCTCAATGTGAATGATGGCCGAGTCCTCCGGGTAGGCTTCGTGGAACACCCGGACCATCTCCATGTCGGGTGTTTCGTCGCCATCCACCCCCACCAGGATGAATCGACACCCGTCGGCCTGTCTGTAGCTATCCAGAGCGCGACGGAACAGGTCCGGATCTTCACGATAGCCGACCACTGCCGCTAGACATTCAGGGCCCATATGCGGGATAGGCACGGGCCGCATGCCGATACCCTTTTCCGGGTCTTGTTTCGCCTTGATCGGCATATCGAGGCCATACAGCCGGCGACGCCGTCCCTCGTTGGCATATCGATTGAATTCAGCCACGAAGATACTGATCAAGATGTCCAACGTCAAGGGATGGCGACTATAGCCTGTGATGAAGTAGTAGACCGGCAGGATCAATGCGCAACCCAGAAAGTTCAGGAATTGACGCCACACGGGCACATCAGGTCCTCGCTGCTGAAAGATGGGCAGTCTTGCGGAGAGTTTCTCTGTCGTCCATTCCATCACGGTGAAAAGATGATGTACCGTCTACTGTGTACACGGTGACAGGAGAAATTTTTTTTTTTATTTTTTTTCAACCCAGGATTCTAGCTTGAAGGGGGCCATGATGGTTTATTCATACTAATAATAGCGCCTGCAAGACCCTTCATGTCTTAAATTAGGGCTTCACTCTCAGCCCCAAGTCGGGGTCAGGAGAGAGGGCGTTCACAAAACGGCCCCCCCGAGAAAGAATGGTCACTAAGAGAGTGGAGACATCGGTAAGCTCTAGAGCAGCTGAGATCCACCTTTTCTGAAGAGACATCATATTTCGAATGGAATATAATCTGACACGGCAGATTGCCCGGAGGACTAGTCATGGACTTGTGGGAGGTGTTTTGCCCTAACTGGGAAAAGGATGTTGAAGCTTTGCATGTCATGCCGACCAATGGTCCTGATTCCAGTTCTCCATGGCCCACGGACCGATGCAATTGTTACATTTGTGTCTTCATGCTAAGTTGAACTACTGCAGAATTGACTCACTTTGACTGCCGTTATTGGGGTAAAAAGTTTCGTCAAAGAACGAAGTCAAAGTCAATCAGCCGCTAACTGTTGACAAGGCGGGAAATTGCTCATTTCCCTCGTATTCGACCTCCAATCGTCTCTATTGCTTTTTTTTGTTTTTTTCTCTAGGTCAGTAAAAAAAGGGGGGAGATCAAAGAAAATCCGGGTTGAACGGTTGAATTCTCTCAGCCTCACCCGACGGAACCATGGACATTGATAGCTCATTCTAATAATACTATTATTGTTGCTCAGCATGAGTCCCGTGCGACGTTCTTCGGAACAAGTCCACCGGAGACGTTATTTCTGCCTTTTCTTTCCCTGCCCATGCTGGAGCTGGATTGAATAGATCCATTCATCCGCCATAGACAACATGACGCGGGTGTTATTCCACAGAGAGAACCGCATCGTCCCGTTGGGGGTTATGATCTTTGTCCTGTTCCTCTTCTTCTATCATTTGGATTTGGAACATGAGCCACCCATTTACGACCTTCCCGATCTACCCGGGGATCGTTCCTCACGGCAGTCATTGCAGAGGGAGAGATCGACGCAGCAGCAACCACTGCCCTCCAGCCAACCGTCTCTCCCTGCAACCCCGGGGATTCTACCGTCCAACGATCGGAAACCAACCCCACCGCAGGAGCCCTCGAAGCAGCAACCCCCAAAGCATGCAGGACAGTTAAGCCCAGACGATGTGGTGCTGCTCTTCAAAACCGGCGCCCCCGTGCTCTGGAGACGACTCCCGATCCACCTCGCCACCACCTTTGCGCCGCATCGGATCCCCGCCGACAATGTCCTCCTCTACTCAGACTACCCCGAGACCATCGGTTCCTGGCAGATCATCGACGTCCTCGAAAACTCCACCGAGACAGTCCGCCAATCAGACAACTACGAACCCTACCGACAGCAACCCGAGTTCGAAGCGCGCCAGATCTACGCCGAGGGAGCCAACGTCGAGGGAGACGCACCGGGACCCCTGGGCGGCTGGAAACTAGACAAGTACAAGTTCCTCCCCCTGCTGCAGCACGCAGGGCGCGCCAAACCAAAGGCAAAGTGGTACATCTACCTCGAAGACGACGGCTACGTATTCCTGCCCAACCTCCTGCTGCACCTGGAGAAGTTCTCCTGGCGCGAAGCGTGGTACTTCGGCGGATCGGCCTGGAAACACGGCGATCTGTTCGCGCACGGCGGCGCCGGATTCGTCCTCTCACGGGGCGCATGGGAGCAGAGCTTCGGCACGGAAGCAGACATGGTCGCCAAATACGCGGACTTCACCGAAGCGCACGGATGCGGCGACCACGTCCTCGGGCACGTGCTGAAAGACTACGGGGTGAAGTTCGGACAAAGCCACGGGGAATACGAGTATTCGTGGGGGTTTAACCCAGATCCGCACTGGGGGGCGCCGTTCCGCCGCGTGAGCTGGTGCCAGCCCATCTACAGCTGGCATCATATGCACAGCAAGGACGTGGCGCGGTTCTACAATCTAGAGCAGAGCTGGGACTTCGCGCAGAAGGGCCAGCTGACGTACCGCGATTTCTTCCGCGCCTTGATCGAGCCGTACCTGCGACGGAGGGTGGAGTGGTGGGATAATCGGTCTTCGCGGTATGAGATCCGCTCGGATAATGTCGCCGACTCGCCGCCCCCGGAGACCGTGGGCCGGGACGTCTGGCTGAAGGCGTGGGAGTCCGTGGATGCCTGTGAGGCGGCCTGTGTGGCGTGGGCGAACTGCGTTCAGTGGAACTTCTACGAGGATCAGTGTCGTATGGATGAGCATTTTACGCTCGGCATGGGAATTCCCCCCGGTGAGATCCGTCGCTATACTTCTCTTCCTCGGACCAGTGGGTGGTTGCCGCAGCGCGCGGAGAAATGGGTCTGCTAGATTGGGTCTGTCGTTCTCGAGATATGTAGTTCGCTCTACGAGGCCCGCAGTCAAAATCATTAGGCTTCCTACTCTAAGGCTTCCTCTGGTCTTTCGTTTGTTTCTGCGAGTCCGGATCCGTGTCCGTATTATGTGCGAATGATGAAATCAATGAAATTCGGTTGTCTGTCAGAGGCGTGCGTAGAGTACAGTCACATCTGGGCCTAGGGTGTTAAATGAGCTTCTAGAAGATAACTAAACCCTTTCCTTAATCGGCTCAGTCGACATCAGGGAAAAGACCAGAATCCCTTGAAGACAACTTGAGCATCATCACTTAGAGTATATATATTACTGCCAGTGTGTGATATAAATCCGCAGCTGGCACTTCACATCAGTACTACTAATCAACAGTACAATTTGAATCTACTAGTAGCTTTCCCAGTACTATTATCCTAGAACACACATAGAACCAAAGACCAAGACACAAAGAAAGACAAAGTATACCAAAAACTAAATAAATGGTCCATCCATCCACGACAAAAACCAAAAGAAAAAAAAGAATCCGACCGAGACGAGACTCGAACTCGCAAACCTTTGGTACCGGAAACCAACGCGCTACCATTGCGCCACTCGGCCAATTTGATGAAGAACACGAACCCCATAGCCACCTATGGCCAACACCACACTGTTTCTTCTCTTCGGTAGGTATAAGTATAAGCCAACGTCGCATCACCGTTTCAAAGACCACTACAATCCCGTGTTAGTAGCTACAGCGTGAAACAGATTCCTACAATCTACATCCTTTTTTTTGGGCGGGGGTTTGGGATGGAAACAAAATTTCTAAACGTAGTCAATTTCGGGTCGTCATTATTGGTCAATATCTACTCTGGATCAATACCCTGGTTCCATCTATGTACTCGTGACGCTAACTCCTGTGTTCGTGATTACGTGGCTTCCACGATGTGTGATGTGTTTGTTGGATGCAAAAAGAAACAAAACAAGAAAGCAAAAAAAAAGTAATTGAGTAAAGGGTCAGGTCGGTCAGTGCTCGTCTCTGGTGTTGGGTTGCCAGGGGGTTGAGGTGGGGTGGACGGTCCAGTAGGTGTTTGGGGATGGGGTGCGGAGGGGAGCGACGGCGTAGCCGCCGTGGACGGGGGAGGTGTTGGGGGGACTGCCGTAGTCGGAGGGGCTGAGGGTTGGGTCGTCGTGGGGGGGGAAGAGGGGGACGGAGGGGTCTTGCGGGGAGGAGGGGATGTGGTTTGCGCCGGTCATTTGGGTTGTTGAGGGTTGGTGGTTGTGGTCCGGGGGGATTTCGTTTCGGTGAAGGAAGGGGTTTTGTTTCGGCGGGTGGTCGGGAGACCCTCCTCGGGCGGCGGCGCCGAGGGCGTCCAGTTCGGTCATGTGGGGGGATAATGTCGAGGAACTGTCGTCTTTCATGGGGTGGTATTTGTTGTCGGGGTTTTTGGAGACGAGGGACATGATTGAGGCGAGGAGAAGGAGGATGAGGAGGACCAGGAGGAGGATGGCGTTGTAGACGAAGAGGATGACGCCCAGGATGCTGGTGGCCATGTTGGGGTTGCAGAAGTTGAAGACCAGGAGGAGGAGCGTGTTGAGGAGATTGGTGGCGGCGATAGTGATGTGGAGGATGTTGGTCTTGCGGTCCATCCAGGGCCGGATGGCGCTGATGGTGCCCAGCATGAGGATCTCGATGACGAACAAGGCGGCGATTTGAACGGCGGACGAGACTTGGCAGAGGGCGACGAAGATGCTCTTGATAAAGATGTAGACGAGCATCACGGCGACGAAGTAGAATGCCGGGGGCCGGTAGTGGGCGTAGAGGAAGCCCCATTTGTTCATGAACATGGTATCGTTCTGCAGCATGAACGCCGGGCTCTTGTAGGTGTCGACCGAGCGTCGTGCTTTGCGCACGATTCGAACCGCGGCCATCCCTAAGAGAGCGGTCGTGGACAGCAGCATGAAGACAGCGAGGATCACCTCCGCAGCCGAGTCGTGGCTCGTAAACTCCCAGAGACAGAGAATGCACACAGCCGGATAGCACATGAGGATCAGACGGAGCAGGATGCCCTTCATGGTGACGGCCCAGGTGTTGCGGTCCATCTTGATGCTGTCCGTCTTGCCGGACTTCGAGAGCGCACCGCAGAGAAACCGGATGAGCGTGACGATCAGCATGGTAAATCCCAGGAAGATGAGGATGAAGATGAATCCGGTCATGAAAATGTTCGTCTTTTCAATGTTGGCCTTGAAGCCCACCCGATCAATGCCATAAATGGTTTTCGATCCATCGGGCGGGAGGCCTTCATTTCCTCTTTTCATCAACGGTCCCACGCCCCAATTCCCCGATCGCTTTTTCAGTACGTTGACCGACGTGTTCTCGAGATCCGACAGTAAGGTCGACGAGGTCCCACCCGTGGCCCGGAGGTACCAGGTGGCGATCGTCTGGATAAAGCCGAGATGCATGATCCCCATGCTCCACTGGAAATTTTGCGTCCAGGACTCGACGATCGGGGGCATATGGACACTGGTCATTCCGATAATCGCTTGCGACTGCACGAAGCCGAAGAGGGCCAGCGCTTTGGCGGCCACATGTAACGCCGCCTGGGAATATCCCAGAATCGACGCGATGCCCGACGACGCCAGACCGAAGCCGATACTCAGCGCAACCACCCACCCCACGCCCTGCTGGTAGACGGTTTTACTGTTGGAGAGGCTGGCCTCCATACAGGCAATCGGAAGCCCCGTATCCGTCGAGTTGATATAGACCCGAACCGAGGCATCGAGATCCGGCACGGTATAGGCCACATCTAGCGGGGTCCCTGTGTCAGTCGACGGCGCACCAGGAGAGCGGGCATACTATCTTACTCGGAACTTGGTTGATGACTGATTGCGGCAGGGTCGTCTGGATGGCCGGGATTTCCAGCTGGCCAATATTCATGGGACAGAGGTTCTGTTGTTTCATCTGGCAAGGATCGAGCGTCTTGGTGATGACCTCTTTGCCGTAGGCCTTCAACGAGAGGTCGGCGATCACATTTCCCGAGATGGCGACCGTGCCGTTGAAACCCACGGACAAAATCCGGGTGTCCGGCGTGAAGGTGACATTAAAAAAGGTGGCCGTGAAGTTCTTGTTGTCGGAGCAAAGATCCAGAGAATTGGACTGGATGACTCGGGATGCGGAGACGGGCGTAGAGTAGAACGAGAGGAGTAGCGACAGGATAGATATTAGAAGCATTTCTACGATGCGAGAACCAGAACCACCAAAAAGAGAAAAAAAAAACCAAGAAGAAAAAGAAAAAGAAAGAAGAAAAGCCAGTCCGAAAGGGATGTACAAAAAGGAAGAATATTTCCGGGGGGAAGTATCAGTCATTCTCCATCCACCAGCCTGGGGTCAGTGACCTCAGCGCGCAGTTACGAGATTTAGGTTGACATGCGAGGGCTCGGGGTGGGACTGCGATCGTTCAGTATGTGGTGATGTCCTGAATCCCAGACGGGCAGGATCTTACACATGGGGATCCATCCGTCCAACAAATGCCTTTCATGGCCTTTCATACCCTATAGATATCATATTGCCATGGGGTCTGAATTACATGCCCCCGGTCATGTTTCTCAGTCGTTGGATATCGCCAATGACAGGTGGTATTTATGAAGCCAGTTGCATCTC
The DNA here is from genome assembly GCA_009193565.1 of Aspergillus coremiiformis. NCBI lineage: Eukaryota > Fungi > Ascomycota > Eurotiomycetes > Eurotiales > Aspergillaceae > Aspergillus > Aspergillus coremiiformis. The sequence continues at coordinate 39,859 of ML739041.1, read as the reverse complement.
GTCCAAAGCTTTGACTGAGATCGTGAATTTGAATTTGAATTTAACTCGGTCAATAATTTATTCGGAAGAGGATATAATGAATCTGAATCCGAAACGGGGCTGTGTATAGAACGTTAAGTCATGATTGGTGTCTGGACTCTGGGGAGGCTGTGTTGAGCAGGGTCTGGTTATCACCAAACCTAGGGTTCAGCAGCGACGATCCCAGCCTGGTTCAATTATCAGTGGGACTCTGGCCGCGTATAAGACGAAACCAAAGCTGATCCACGATGCAACAAAAAAACCCCCGATAGAAGAAAACCACTTAGTCAGCTTGGCAGACTCTTTTCTTTACTCCACGACGCCTGGACCCCCCCCCCCCCCCATATATTCTCTCTCAGGGGATCTTTTTACGTCGAAGGGAATCTTGTTGGAACGACGTCATATATTATTGTCCAATCCCCATCGAAAGACAGTCGGTCAATCAGTAATCATTCCGATGTCTGTATGTTCAAGATTCATCCTTTGACCCCATTGTTGTTGTTGTTGTTGCTGCTCGCTTATGTATTAACTGTATTGACTCCGGCTGGGCAAAGATGGACCGCAGTCTCGGACCGTATCGGTTCGGATATCCAGATGATGGATTGGCCCGGTACACTCTGGGGGATCTCTTAGAGCAGTATTTATTCTGCGATGAGTACTTCTGGTGGCAGATTTTACGAGTTGGGAAGAAAGTGTTTAAATTCCAGGTCTTTCTGCATACTAAGGAAGAAGAGCAGATGAAGATCTGGAAGTCCTTTCGGCAATTGAAAACAGTTAACCGTATGTCAGTTGTGTTTTTTTTTTTTGTTTTTTTTTTTTTCCTTTGGGTTTTCTACCATTTTATTTATAGTATCTTGGAGGGTCTCCGATCGTCACCGCGTACTAAAAACTCTCCCTCGTCCAGGACCGATGGAGGATGCCATTGATCTGCAGCGGCCACGCCTGGGACAGTTCCTGTTGACGTGGATGAAAGAGTCGGAATTGCGTCTGGCGAAAACCATTCTGGAGGACCAAAGCGACCGGCGATACGAGAATGCCATTAAGGCCATCGAAGCTGAATTGGTCCACAAGCGGGGGGAACATGATATGAAACATGGTTCTTCATGGTACGTAGTAACCTGGTTGAATTTATTGATTTGTTTCTTCTTCTTTCTTTCTTGCCCTACTAATGGCATTCCAAGTTTCCCAACGGGTTGCTTCTGCTGTGCGGATTGTTATTAACTTATCTGATTTCGTTGACCTTCATCTTCGTCACCCTTTGATACCCGGTTTAGGTGCCAAGACTTGGCTGTTTATCAAGTGGCCCGTTTTCTTTCTTCCTTTGTAAACAGTTTGGCTATTCTATATTTATCCTCGTGCCTTAGAGTTTCTCTTACGGAGTATTCATCATATGATCGGATATTAATTACTCCGTATACCTGGTACAAGTACGGATACAAACGGTAAAGCGTGACCGTCTTGTCACTTGGCATCAAGTGCGTGCTCTATAAAAGGTTCTCCTCTGTCTGCCGCTCGCGCTGACCACCATCTTTGACGGCTCTCCTTCCACCCTACTCTTGGTCGGCTGGCTTGAATTCTGGTGAGGCATTTTTGCCATTCACTCACTCATCCCGTGTTCTAGATATGCTTCGCCACCTCGTTTTACTACTCGCGTCTCGTGTCCCACGTTCTCGGCAGCGGATTGGATGGCGTTGACGGCTCCTTGATGCTTTTGGATGTACTGAACTAGCGTTGGTGAGACCAGGCTAGTTCTTTTGGAATCATGCTGATCTGTGTCTTTGGTTCAGGTGGATCTCGAATGATACTACATACATGCTGCGCGAGACAGCCCTCAGCACCAGTTCCCCGCTTTCTTCCACCAAGTTGCCTCTTTCTTTCATGATCACGACGATACGGAGTAGTATAACGAAGATGAAGAATGCCATGTAATAAAGGAAGGCCGATATACTACGGGAGAGCGATTTCGAGCTGGGGTTTGTTCACGGCAGCTTCCTTGATGTTTGAGCGAGTGCGATACATGCTATTATCACGCGCGTGGACTTGCATCATCAACACACTCAAGAATGCCCAGCGTAGTCGATTCCAAGATCCCATATTCCGTGCGATAATCTCCTGGTTGCCTATACTGCTGGACACGAATGTATGGATGGACGGCGGCTGCAGTTGCGGTCGGGGAGAATGTTGCCGTGTCTCAGCAATGGAACACGGCGCATTATCCTGCTTTCAAGCAGGTGTCTGAACCCATTACCATCCTATCGCTGGCCACTTGGGCTGTTAGGCTGGGAAAAGGAAGATTCGTAGTGCTGGGTTATTGTAAGGACTGAAAGCTAGTCGTTCATTCTCTGTGAAAACAAAGTAGAGCGGCTGGCTGATTCAATTATGATGAGTTTATCCTACCGGCGTCTGACAACCATGTGAGGCCCAGTCTATCTCTATTTCTTTGCCCCTTAGCACAGATCATATTCCCACAGCGGATAACCTGGAACCTTTGGAAACGGAAAGTTGCATGTCCAACGTCAACCAAGCGGTAAGTAGCCACCGTTAGAGTACTCGAGAGTAAACCCCACTTACGCAAGACATATCTTTCAGATACATGGCTAGGGTCCTATGAAAATTCAAATCTTTCCAACAAATGTAAGATCTAGGTTTCGACCACTTGTAAGGAAACACCGAAGCTCGACCGAACCGAACTCGCCATCCCATCAGTTGTTGAGAAACGGATGCTCCATCAACTCCCGGGCTGTCTTTCGCTCCTCGGGCAGCCATGCGAGCATTTGTTTGATAAAAGACAGAAAAGCCTCCCTATCGCCCGTTTCTAAAGATGGAACCGTATCTTCGAGTTTCCGACTCGGTACCAGGTCCTCGAAGAGGAACTTGCCTATCCACAAGATGAATCAGCGTAAATACGTGAATTGCAGACAGGGATCCTATCGCTTGCTTGCTTACCTTTGTCATCAAAAAATGGTCCTCCAAAATACTCCCTATTATTCTTGTATATCTTGCCCCTCTCGTCTGTGATCGGCGGAGACCACTCAACCTGTGTCATGGAATCCGACATTACAAGTAATTTCTTAGGCGGTGGGCCAAGCAGTGCTATCATCTCCGCGAGATGTGCTTTGGGATCATAATTTCTTTCTGCATCTTGCACCTGGCGAAATAGCTCCGTACCCTCAATTATATTCCACACCTGTTTCAGAGCGTGAGTAACTATATTTCCAACATATGTGATAGACCACAACGTATATTTTATTATGTATATCTTACCATAACTCCCAAATTCCATATATCAGCACTGAAGCTCCAGCCACAACCAAGGACAACTTCTGGCGCACGATAATGGTCAGGTTGGATGGGACGGGTACCAAGTTGAACGGTGCCATCATGTCTGTCGTTGCCGAGTAGAGTCGCCGCACCAAAATCGGTTATTTGGGGATACATATTGCCTAGTCCACTCGAATCAAGAGGTCCGAAGTCGTTGTGACACCGATAGACAACTCGGCCCGTGGTTGGATCGGTTTTGCTTTGCATAGACTGAGCTGCTTGTTCTTTGACAAATTTCGGGAGGATGCCTTCACTTTCAAAAGTGATAAGTATATTATCGAGTTTCAAGTCTGAGAACATACATATTAGTTAATTATTCCTGGATTAAGTGGGTATGATTCGGTTACTTGCCAGTGTGGACAACACTGCATTCCGAGTGTAGGTAATCCAGGCCGGCTAACATGATAAGAATATATCCTTTAGCCATTGACAGAGGAAATCTCTCGATTTCAAACCGGTTTTGCAGAATCCAGAGGGGCTCGCGTGCGGGTTCGTAGGCTAAGCATAGATGATTTCCTATGGGACCTGTCACTTCAAAGTTGTCGAGGTAATTGCGGATCACCGGACGACCGCGGTGCGAGGGGGTTTGCCGTTTAATGTGTGCCTCAATATCACGCTCATGGTAGGCGCCTTTAGGATTGTCGTTATTGATGATTTTTAGAGCAACAAGGCGCTCCGTCTGCCATCGATATCTACCGAATGGCCGAGTAAAGGTTAGCGATGCGAACTGTGGTCGCAGTTCTTGATGAAAGTCAACCTGAATACATGCCTTGCTACATCCCGTGCGAGCCATACCGTTGAACCCGCTCCCCATCCAATCTTAACCAGCAATTGATAATGATCGGCAAGGATTTCACCCGGTTTCGCGGGATAATAGTGTTTGGGATTGTACCCAGGACTGATTTCTTCATCTACCAGTTCGCAATGATGAATGGGAGTCGCTGAGATTGATGGTGAGAGCTGGGGAGGTTTGGCACGGAGGAAGGATATGCGCTTCATTGCACGGCTTATGGACTGCATTTCGAAGAAGAAGAAGAAGAAGAAGAAGAAGCACTTCGCTGCAAAGTATAGTGCGAGTAGCGAAGAGCTGAGCCGGGCTACAGATAATGAATTTAACAAGGAGAACAAAGAACCAAAGAGCTGCTAACGCTAAGGTGGTACCAAGCAAGAATTCATTTCTAGATACAGCCAAAAAGACGGTTGTAATATAAGATAAGAGATACATAAACATATACTCCGTCCAGTCGCTATATAAGAACGAATGTGGACTCTGCGTGGATCAATCAGAGGTTTAGGATCACGTGCCCAGAGAGGGTTGCCCATTCAAGTTAGGTACGGTAATGGGACAACATCGTTAGATGGGACTCGCTGTGGGCCTGCCGGTGATGCAGTGGAACTTGCAGCTGGGCTAATTCTCGGGATACTCCGTACGGAGTACTACGGAGTACTTTGAGTGCCAGAAACAGAGCGCTTGGACTTGGTGCTTAGGTAGCCCTTGTCTTCATGGGTATTTTCCACGGTTCATCAAGGGCTCTGATCTATCAAACTGTTATTTTTGCCTTTAGTTTTTAACTGTTACTGTATTTCGTGTACTAAGAATATAAGAGATGTCATTTTAGAAAATAAAGCAATCCCCCCTAAGAATGAAAGTGGTACATATTGTGACTGTGTATAAAACTATCCATTGGGTCTTCGTGTTGTATATTCCAGGATATCTTGAATTACACAGAGGCCGAGATTATCATTCTGCTCTGTGTATGTAAAGACTGACCTTTAATTTATTGCTAAGTATATTTTATTGTTAAGGGATTTCTAAACTTACAGGACATCTTTATTTCTCTTGTCTTTTAGTATTTAGTTAAGTTGATGCTTTAGTACTTTTATAAAAAGAACCTGACAAGTTATATGATCTGGATACTTTACTATAGTATATAGTTCAATATTCTCCTATTTCAGTGCATCGTTCCTTCTCATGTATCAAGAAGATTCAAGTAATATGCCAGGATATGCAGATATTGAGATTATCATCTTTCTCAGTATGTTATACTGATACTGACACTGCACCGTAGGGAAGTTTACCTTGGTGACAGCCATACGATAGTAGGTAGAGAAGAGCAGGCCATTAATATTACATGGTGGCTGCGTCTTCGCTCCCAGGTCAAGGTCGTATTCATCGGTAGTGTGGTGCATACAAGCTAAGTAAATAAGCCAGGAACACCGTTGTCCTTTCTTCACTAGCTGTACTTGCCGCTTTATCGAATCTCCAAAATCACACTGTACGTCGGCATCAGGCTGATGAACAAAATCGTTCTAGTCAACACCTTCTGTCTTTGTTTTGTTGCGAGGCATTGGGATACAGTATAGCTGTTTTGGGTTTAATTAAGAAGCGAATGTATGGTCTTAGAGCTTTTCAGGTTGTGAATGATTAATTGAACAAAACATACTGAACGAGACCCTATATGGGTAAGGAATGGCCCTTTTATCATTTTTTGTATACCTACAGTGTATGCGCTAGGCTAATTTAATGTCTATTCATTTGAGGTAAATATCGATCTGGGGGTATAAGACCCAAGCGCTGGCCTAGGACAAATTTGGTATAGACTGTCCAGGCGGTTAAAGCGGCAGCCCCCGGGCGGAAAGGCCACAATTCCTCATCTAAACGCCACGGACAACCGTGTCATTTCCGTCGTCACCCAGAGGTACTCCGTATATCTTCTCATTAAATGTCGCTGGCAAGGAGATCTCATCTGATAGAGATGGGATGGCGTTTTCCACTTGGATGATAGAAATGGAGAGCGCGAAGATTCCATCATCCCCCTACTCTCCAACCTCCACCGAAAGACAAATCCCCGGGGCATGACAATTCTCATATAAACCCAAAGCATTCTCCACACGCAGACAAACCTCCTTCCACTCGACACCAGCCCGGACCTGATCTCTCAACAACCCGCGACCGGTCTCGACATGGTCCGCACGCCAACCCAACTTCCGATCCACAATAACAGCATCCGACGGACCCCCCGTGAGCCTCCCCCAAAGCGACCTCCGTTTCGACTGAGGATCCCGACTCGACATCGCCTGCGCCTCCGTAGTCGCTCCGGGGGTCTCATCCGTCGCAAGAACGTGCCCACTCGCCGCCAGTCTCGCGCGAAGCTCCGACTCCAATTCCCGTAACACGGCCGGCTGCCTCCAGAACTCAACCGTATGGTCCTCCCCCTCCAGCCAGACGAGCTGTACCACCGCCGAGGAAGGAAACCCAATCAGCTCGGGTGCGGAAGAGCCATTCTGCGCCCGGGACACGGAAGTCACATTGGACGGGATGAGAACGAAAACGGTGCTGTATAAGCCCGCCGACGCCTGGTGCGAAAGAAGCGGCGTCACGTAATGCGACAGGAGAGAATGGATGCGGTGGAGTCGGCTTGCGTCGAGATGGCGATGGAGGGGTGTTGCTATCGTAGTAGTCGTCGTACTACCGTATGATTTGTCTGGGGGGTGTGATTGAATGCTTTCTTCGTAGGTGGGGATGTCGTCCTCGTATTCCCGTGCTTTCACCATCGTTGTTGGATTATCCCTTTGGGTTTGTTTTGTGATCGGAGGAATGAATTCCTAGTACGATTGACTAGTAGTATTTCGTGATAGATGGTCTTACTTCACGTGATATCATCTTATGTCACGGGGGTCTTGGTACCCTGATGGAATCTTCCGATTGCTTTTCATCTTCGTCCTTGATGTGGGGAAGGACGGTTGATCGATGCCAAGCAGTCATGTCGCTTTCTCAATACCCCCAAATGTAAGGGATCGACTGGTGTGCCGGATATGAAGGTGACATTCCATTGGGTGATGCAGTCTGCAGTCTGTCCGCGGGGCAGGCAGTATGTAGTAGTCAGAGTCAATTGAAGTTATGCCCACAAGGTTTGTGAGGAATACTACTATAAACTTGCTTGGATATACAATTTACTAGTTGAACGTCCATATGTACTGATATATATCCAGTTCAAGACATAAGGAAGACTTCAGTACAAGGCTCGAGATTAACAATACATACTAAAGTAGTCGCGGTATGAGTCAGTACTTCTCTGTACACGTAATTCTCTACTCCCTTGTCCAGTACACGTAACTGATGCGTCTCTTCTTGGATAGAAGTATTTCTTTGACACTTTGACACAAACACCATGAAAGGTATGTACATACCTAATTCCTTGATTTCCATCTAGAACCTAGTATCGAATACCTGAGATACTACTTGCTAAGATCGGCGACATGACCCCAGTAACTACTGTAGGATTATGTATGTACACTGTACTCCGTATAGGAAACTTGATTACATGCAGCATGTCCTGGGGACTGGGGAGTAAGTGTAGTCGTGTACGGAGTACTAATACGGCTGGTGGAATTCCTTGAACAAAGTGATATACAAACACTCATCTTTTCGTACCCTGTTGGAGACAGTGGATTTTTAAATTTGATATACTAATTTAGCCATAGACTAAAATATATTGTTTTGTATAGACTATATCTATCTATATCTCAATAATTATAGACTCCTCATAATCTCTAAAGCTATAGATAGTAAAAAATTATATTATCTTATAGAATAACTCTCGACACGAGGTAGCTTCGAAGAAGTTGGAAGTTGGAACTGTTCAAGTTTTCCTTCTTTTTCCTACTGCTTTTTTTTTAAATTAATATATAGATGTAGTTTGTGACACTAACGCAAGGGGACTGTGAAATTATTATGTAGAAAGTGGAGGATGCAGCCTCCATTGTCTCTTCCAAGGCCCAAGGGAACCGTTGTTCATTGAACATTCCAAAAGCTACGGAAGGGACCTAGGCAATACTATATAATGTGGTCCTCATCACCACTTAACTCCTGTACTCCATAGTTATCGTCTATTAGACTATTACCTTTCCACATAAACGATACAAAGGGAGAAATGCAAGACCATAGGCTCCAGCATGCAAAAGTCGGTTCCTGGTTCCTGGGTCCCAAGGCCGAGAACTTCCAGTATCTCGAGGAGATGTTCGCCTACATCTTAGAGAGACATCAAAAAGCAAGGGAAGACATGTATCCCGATGATCCGTCATTCATCACCCCGGGAATGCAGAGTACCGACACCTTCAAGGACGGGATCGCGAAGCTTCGCGAGCATGTCGTATACCTGTCCGAGATGTTCGCAACTCATAGTATACCATTTTGGTCGCCTAGGTACCATGGCCATATGAACATGGACACTGCAATGGCGAGCATCATTGGATGTCAGTTTCTCCACGGCAGGTGTTTTTTTAACGGTGGTTAGTTAATATGTGGAAAAGATGCGACGGCCCTGCTTTATAACCCCAACAACTTGGGACTTGAGGCTAGTCCGTACACTTCATTTCTCGAGGTGCAGATTGGGGATGACTTTTGCAAGATGCTGGGATATGCTATCGATGCTAATGCGAACCCACGTGGATGGGGACATATTACTTGTGTGAGGGGGTGATTCTTAGGGACGGGCATGGATTTTGCTGATGGGATTCTAGGACGGCTCTGTCGCGAATCTGGAAGCTATATGGGCTAGTTAGTGGTCTTCTTGAGGACTGATCGCCTCTCGTTTTTCGCACACGGCTGACACAACTCTCAGCTCGCAGTCTCAAGTTCTATCCTTTGTCCTTGAAGTGGGCTATGGCGCCTGGTAACGAACTGGAATTCCTGGGAAGTGTGACTCCTCCTTTTCAAGTAAAGACCTGTCAGGGAACGGAGATGCCATTCAAGAATCTCAAAACGTGGGATCTGCTAAATCTCAGACCATCGGAGATCCTCGATATCCCTACCCGTTTATATAAAGAATATGGCATATCTGCGTCGTTCCTTCAGTCAGCGCTTGGGCCATATTTAATCCAAACGGTGGGCATGGAAGGTCTGGTAAAGAAATTCGATATGAAACAGCCAGTGAAGTACTTCATCAGCGCCGCCAAACACTACTCTTGGCCGAAAGGGGGAGGCAAGTGACAAAGTTAGTGCTGATACTGGTTCGATGCTTCTAACATTTGGCACTAGCAATCACCGGCCTTGGATCTGAGAGTTTTGTCAACGTCAAGGTTGACCGAGACGCTCGACTGGACATCAACGACCTCAAGGAGCAGCTTGATCGTTGTATCTCACCAGAGCAACAGACTCCTGTCTGCGGCGTTGTGGCGATTATGGGGTCCACCGAGCACGGTGCGTGTGATCCGCTTGACGATATTATTCGACTTCGCAAGGAGTTCGAAGCGAAAGGTTTATCCTTTGCCATTCATTGCGATGCGGCGTGGGGGGGATACTTCTGCACCACGATCACAGATGACTCGATCGCCCCATTCCTCCCCATCGTTCCTACGCTGACATTGAACAAATGTACGATACGCCACTTACGTGCCCTCCAGTATGCTGATAGCGTCACCATTGACCCTCACAAGTAAGTCTCTCGATAACCACCTGTGTTGATTAGTTGTGTGCTCATTCCAGTGTCAGGTCGGGTTACATCAACTACCCTGCGGGTGGACTTTGCTACCGCGATGAACGCATGAAATACCTGGTAACGTGGAAAAGCCCGATTATGTTCCATGACGGTGATGCCATGCACAGTGTCGGTGTCTATGGTGTCGAGGGTAGCAAGCCTGGTGCAGCATCAGCGGCTACTTGGTTGACTCACCGAACTCTGGGACTGGAATCCAAAGGATACGGAAGGCTGCTTGGTGAGGCTGTCTTTACGTGTAAAAAGGTTAGCCATCCCTTGGGCCCAGCAAGCATGATCTGATCAATATTTAACAGCTTTATTGCTACTGGACAACAATGACAATGGATGACCCTGAACTGATAGTCGTCCCATTCCAAATGCTTCCTCAGGAAAGAAAAGAGGACAAGGTTGGCACCAGAAAAGCGAAGGAGTTCATCCGGGATCGGATTTTGTCTGTATCCAACGAAGAACTGCTGGAAGATCACGTCGCCATGCGCTTTTTGAAGTGTATAGGCAGTGATTTGATGATCAACGCCTTCGCCTGCAACTTCAGAATAGACGGCAAGCCCAACACTGACGTAGTAAGTCTTACGCAACGCATCGTCTCAACACTATCACGGACTGCACTGACTGCTCTCGGACAGGGTGAGGCGAACTACCTCAATAATCGGATCTTCAAGCGACTCTCGGTGACTACGCTCCAGGACGACGTCAAGGACAAGCCCCTCTTCCTTACCCAGTCTACCTTTAAACAGAAAGCGTATGGTGACTGTCTCCGCAATTACAAAGACCGTCTGGGGCTGCGCAGTGATTCTCAAGCCGACCTGGTGTCTCTAGTGAACACAACCATGAGCCCATGGCCCACTGATTCCCCGTTTATGCGAAAATTGGCCGAATCGTTCTACGAAATTGCAAAAGCCGAGGCCAAGGTAAGCCCTCCAGTTGGGATATCATAGACCGCAAACTCATGGACTGCAGCAAGTGGCAGCACGGAACAAACGGACCACCGACATCCACGGCTTCCTCATGCAGGGAAACGAGTCTCTTTTCCTGGTCCATTTACCCATGTTCAACATGGCAAATCACCGCCGACAGCTCATCCTGAAAGTTCGCATCCCGCACGACATGATGCATGCCTACCGCGCCCTCCGCAGCCTGAACCCAGGCAGATTCTACACGCTGGCAAACAGCGACAAGGCATATCTAGAGCATCTGATGAAGCCAAACACCACCTTCAAGGCACGGCTATTTGAGGGCATCCCCGGGCCCGACACAATGCCACTGGCGGAGTTCGCGGTGACGATCGAGCGTGTTATCGTTTCCAAATCCCTCTGGCCCGATCAGCTGGAGTCGACGTACCCAGATAAAATGCCGTTTGATCTGTATGGCAGTGGCTCGGAGTATCACATTAATCACATACTCAAGGCGTCTCCCAATGCTCAGTTGAATGCCGACTGCGTCTCTCTCTCGCTTAGTCCTCCATTGACCGAGAAACAGTTATCGTCTGGCGTAGTCGTGGTTTTCGATACGGTCTTTGAGAGATCTCTGCAACCGCTGTGAGTCCCTTCCATGATCCCTGATTGCCAGATATCAGTCTAATCACATTCAGGCCGACGGGGCGGGACGGTCAGATTTTACCCCATGTTCCTGGACTGAACTTCCAACCTGGAACTCAATATCGTGTCAGTGTCTTCAGCAATGAAAATGAGCAGAAGAACTCAATTGCTACGGGGGAGATCCGCCTAGGCCAGATGGTATATGCGGACTGGCGAGAGATTAATGCGGATCCTGTGGAAGACATGATGATGTGAAAAGTGCTGGCCTCTGTCTTGAATTAACGTATGCTGTTTTATAATGGCTATATTAGACTTGGACTCGAAATATAATACCCTGAGATCAGATTTGAGTCAATTGGAGTAGCAACCAGATAGTCCTCATGGTTTAAGATTTGACTACCACCCAAGCCCTAATCTCAGCTGGCAGGGCGTGATAATCAATATGTACTGTACATACAACTTGCCGTACAAGAAGAGTCAATCTCCGAGACAAAAAAAAAGAAACTTCGCCAAACTGACAAATGTCACTCATGATCCATGTTCAAAAATATCCGGACACCCCGTCGGCTGACCCTCCGACCTCTTCATATGAGTTACCCCCTGGAGATGAACATACTCCTGCAATACATCCCGAGCCGCGTCCTTGGACGTGACATTAAAATAGTTAATCCCGAAGCCATTCCCATCAAAGAACCGCGCCGTCCCCGCCACCACATAAATCGTATAAAACCGGTCAGCCGGGGAGATCTTCTTCGTCTCATGCCGGTGGCCAACCAGGATATGCCGGACGGCGTATTTCCGGATCAGTTTCAGATATCGTTTCCGCACGCGCTTCGGAAACGTCCAATAGGAATCGTCCTCGTCCTCAGTGACCTCGAAGGGCAGATGGTGATGCGCGACGACGATCCTTTCGCCCGCGTGCGCGGCCGTCTTCAGCTGGTGCTCGAACCAGGTCCATTCGGCGATCGTGTAGTTCTTGAATTCAGCCTTGTCGGTGATCATCGTGATGGAATTCAGGAGAATGAATCGATATCCATTGTGGGAAAAGGTGCTGTGGTCACTGGTGTTGAAGTCCTGGGTGAATTGGTGCAGGCTGGACACGTTGTTGATGTCGTGATTACCGGGTAGTAGGTGCACGGGGACCTCGAATTCTGGGTATGTTTCTTGGAATGCATTGATTTCATGCGGGAATCTGTTCCGGTTAGCTTTCTCCCGTTGGATGCCATCGCGCGCACTCACCGGTTGTGGGTGAGGTCGCCGACTGCAATGCAGAAGTCGAAGCCCTGGGTATTGACCTGCTGGGCCGCTAGATGCATTCGGTGCGCGTCATTTTTCCATCCGTCCTGGCCGAATCCGATTTGGATGTCGCCCAGTTGGCAGAACGTGAATGGGGTGAAATGGTTGGCCGGGATGACTATCGATTCGGTCAGTTCATGTCTGGGGAAATGTAAGGAAGACATACTGGACGGGGTCGGCTCGAAAACATTGCCGGTCACGCTGCTAACAAAACCTCCCATTGTCCCGTCCCCCTGATCGCGAGAGAGAGGCTTAGTCTTCCTTGAGATCCACGCGTGTCACGTTTCTCATTTAGCCCTCAGGAACGGAGTACAGAATCATTGATCACCAACCACGTACCGTCACTGACGGGATTCTTTCCTGTGGTTTGTTGATCGTACTCGACGTTATCGATTGTGGGAGGAATTGAGCTTGAACTTTGTCCCTGACACCCAATGATGTCAAAGTCCGAGGCAACGTGACCCATCCATCACGTGGCACCAGCGTTTCATACCAGTGGGTTTTTATAATTACCTTATATCTGACTATCTACGGAGTACAGAGTACTCCGTACGTCGCTTTCTTTACCTGGTGAAATTATCATAGATGGCTTGCCAAGTTGCCAAGCTTCGCGACAAGACTCTTTAACTCCACTCCGTGCTTCGAGGACTCGGAGAGAAGTTGGAACCTCAGGTGATATAATGCACTTCCTGTAATAGGCCTAGTGACCACGTGACCCACACGCATCTATAGATCGTCCTTCTGTCACTCTCTGTCATTGTCCTGATTGAATAGTTATATAGCTCATGAAAACGGTCTACGTATCAGACCGAACACTCACTTCATGTGGATACGGGTCTTGGCTTATGGACCACGAGAGAGGCGTGCATTACGGAATGCTAAGATGGATCCGTGCGATAAGAGAAAAGACGAGGAAGATGTGAGAAGAGTGGTCATTGAACATTCATTTTTTCACATGAATCTTCTAGTATTGCGGGGACTAGACGCTCTAGCCTATCGTTGGTGTCTATACGAAGATGATTTGAGTCTAGAGCAACCAATAGTCCGTTCGAGTCAAGTGAGCCCTCGACTTGGTTGATAATGTGCTCATTTCTGCTCAAGTATCTTTTGTCGCTTCTGCCAACATCCAACGTTTCACACCCATCGTCTTCTTGGACGAATGATATGGAAGCTCGGGCCAATCTTACCCTAAGGACTTGGAATTCATAACACATTCTCAATATCCTCGAAGTCTTCGTTGTCTCCGCCAAGGAATTTCAACTTCGGCCTACAAACTCGTAAAAAATCTTGTCCAACATGTGCGGAACCAGTCTCAAAAGACATGCGAGATATAACTATAAGCAGATCCCTGTCTGTAGAGTTATCGGCAAAACTAGTGTGTCTAAGAGGAAGACAAGGCCCAGACACAGTCTATCGACAGGATGCGCTCTCACATCGATTGCTTCGTCTCCAGTGTCTTGTGCCTGGCACTTGTTTACCCAGTCACGGCAATGACGACGGGAAGGCCAGGGCACGGCCTGGTTGGATATGGAATATCCATGTACCAACCTCCTTGTGCATTCGCATGCCGCTCAACAATCACCAATCCTTTGAACTGTTCTATGGACGCGGACGATGGCATGCATGGGTCTTGGATAGTCATGAAATCGCCTAGCCCGGAGTGCTATGCGACGAATAATCCCTTCTTGCAAACCTTGGCGTATTGCATATACTCACACTGTCAGACGCGGCTGAACTCGACACTGCAAAGATATTGGGAGATGAATGTTGCAGGCAACGAGCAAGACCAACCGCTGCCCAAAGAATCTTACCAGCAAGCCCTCCAGAGCATCGGGTTCACACCCAATGCCACGGTCCATTCATCTATGGTGCTTAGTTCGGCGTCGCTTGTATCGGAAGCTTTGTACGATCTCAATTGGCGCACTCTAACAGTCTTTGAGACAGTGGAAATCTCCCATGAGAGATACGGGTGAGTTCAGCGTTCTCGAGGTGACGACTGCTTGCTAAGATCGGTATCGCAATCGGTGCAGACTCGCTCTCCTTTTGACTGGTGCAATTATCCCAGTTGCACTCTCACTCGCCCGGTTCATTCCTGTCCCTGCAACACTGAAAGCGCGTTTCGAGGCATCCGTGATATCTCCTCCGCTTATCGGCAACCGACACCACGTCCCGATTTTCAACACGTTTATCATGCCCACGAGAGGTCAGGCATTATTCATCGCCTACTTGATCATCATTAACGTGATTCTATGCGCCGTAAGCATGGACTCAGCTAACCCCAGTGCGTGGTACGTGACCAACCGACGCGAGATCGTCACGTACGTGGCCAACCGTGCCGGCATTCTCAGCTTTGCCAACATCCCGCTGCTGGTTCTCTACTCGAGCCGAAACAACATCCTCCTCTGCTTGACTGACTGGTCCCATTCCACCTTCCTGCTCCTGCACCGCTGGGTCGCCATTAGTTGCGTCGTGGAAGCCTGCCTCCACTCTGCCATTTACCTTCAAATATACGACATCCAGGGGAAACACCCCAGCGAAAGCCATTTGCCGTACTGGTACTGGGGTATCGTCGCAACGCTGGCGATTGTGATCATCATCCCAGGATCGATGCTGCAGATCCGCCAGAGATGTTATGAGATTTTCCTAGCATGGCATGTGGCATTTTTCCTCCTGAGCCTGGCTGGTTGTTTCCTGCATATCTACTACCGGTATAGGTTCCAGTGGGGATACGAGAACTGGATATACATAGCATTGGCGGTCTGGGGGTTTGAACGGGGCATTCGCATTCTGCGGATCTCCAGAAACGGAATACGCACTGCGCACGTTTCGCTTGTGGACGATGAGTATCTGAAGATGGAGATTCCAGGGGTGGCAGCTCAGGGCCATGTGTATCTTTATTTCCCGACGCTGACGTGGCGCGTCTGGGAGAATCATCCTTTCTCAGTCATGACCGATCTCCTTGGCCATGACTCCGACGCGTGTGCCACCATGACAAAGGACGTCAGTACCGTGGCTTCAGCCGACAAACAGGCAACGGAAGAAAAGCTTTCTTGGGCCCAAGAACTTGCCCATACACCCTGTCACCGAGGGTTGCTGATTTACATACGAACGCAGTCGGGCATAACCCAGTATCTCCGAGGCCCGCATTCTCGATTCCCAGTCCTCGTCGAGTCGGCCTATCGTCCCGGGTCTATACTAGGCGCGGATATCTTACAGACGCCTAATATCATCGCGATCGCGGGGGGTGTCGGTGTCACGGCCGTGGCGCCCATGCTGCTAGGCCATGAAGGATGGCATCGGCTCTTTTGGGCCGTGCGCAGTCAATCGTTGGTGGATTCAGTGGCGTTATCACTCGGCGCACAACGGTTTGATCGAATGAATGCGGTGGTCTTCCAGGATCGCCGCATGGATATCCCTCGGGTTCTTAGCGAGGAGGTCGCTAAATGTGCAGGGATGGAAGTCGCGGTGGTTGTTAGCGGTCCCCCACGCATGGCGGATGAGGTGCGAATTGTGGTGACGAGATTGATGAGAGAACACCCGGCAGTAAAGCTGAGACTGGTTGAGGAATCCTTTCATTGGTAGACTGATGCGTGTATATGAGGATGATACTACTAAACGTGTGATAATGGAGGGTTGCCTATGTTGGAAGTACACTCTCTGCCCATCCTAGATCCACGACGTCTTCCCCCATGAGTCAGTCATATCTATCATACGTGAGTCCACGGAGGACAACGACGAAGCTGCATTGGGTGATCGTCTTTCGTGTGCTACCTGGTCATTGAAGGCTAATATTCTGGATATCCAATCCACAGCCATTCGGACTCAAAAATAAAAATTCATCAATTTCAACCCTCCCAACAGATTACTCGACACAGCAGAAACCCCTAAACCCCAAGACGAACAGCCACAACCTTCGCCGGCTCAACCGTGCGACCCAAAACCGGCCGAAACTGCCCCCCACCGGTAGTAACATACAAAACCGACGCATCCTGATTACCAGCAACGGCCGTCGCGCCGGCAACATCAACCCGGAACTCATTCCCAGCGACCAAGCGCACCCGTCCATGGGGATCGATGCGTAGCACGCCGTTCTGCGGATTCGTAGAAACATACGCCGTGCCATTGCCCGTGACCATCAGATCATCCGGGGTGAACCCGCTCGCCACGACCTCTACGGGGCCCGTTGCACGCGCCTGCTTATCAACCGGGACACGGGCTAAGAGCATCTGCGTGGTGCTCGTGAAATAGACATATTTGCCGCGGACGTCGATCCCGTTCACGCCGATGATGGTCGGTTGGCCGGGGGCTGGGACCATGGTGGGATCCGAGAGGGCTGGGGTGAATTCACCGGTTGAGAGACGCAGGCGCCAGATGAGGCCCTTTGCGGAGTCGGTGATTAGGACGATGTCTTTGGTGAAGTGGACGATGCCGTTCGGGAATACGGCTTCCGGGATGCGGGCTAGGATGTTGGCTGTTGGTTGGGGGGTGGAGAGGTCGAGACGCCAGACGGCGTAGGAGTCTGGGATGCCGGTTACGGTTTGGAGGGAGACGTTGCCGGCGATGACGGCGAAGATGTCCTGGGCGATTGGGGTGATTCCGAGTAGACCGGTGGCGTTGGGGAAGGTGTAGAGGAGGGAGCCGGAGTTGGATTTGGGCTTGGTTGGGTTGATTTGCCAGAGTTCGGGGGCGTCGAGACGGGTTGCGAGGATGTTGCCGTTGGGGCGGACGGCGAGGTTCTCGAGCCAGGTGCCGTTTTGTTCGAATTGGAATATGGTTGATACTGAGGAGACGGCGGTTGGGAGTGCGAGGGTCGGCGTGATGATGGAGGTCAGGGCGATGAGCCCGCGGATGAGCGAGTGCATGCTGATGGCTTGTTTGAATGAGGGTTTGGGTGATGGTGACTCTTGGGGATATGCGGCCATCTGGGTGGCTTTTGTACCTGCATTGCGTGCAGGCTATGCCGTCGTAGATCTGCGCTCTGGTGCTTCTTCTCGTTAGTTCGAACAGGCTCGGTAAGCGGGTGTTCTGGGCAATCAGGGCTGCCAAGTGTAGTTGTGTATAGGATGGCTCTGGCTGAGAACGCTCGCTTACCGAATATGCCCCTATTCTGACCTAAGATCCTGATACGATTCATGGCCCATTGGCCATTCCTGCCGGATAGCGTTCCCTCTTTCCCATTGACCATCATCGTATCTCTACTATTCGAGTGATGCTTATCTAACCCTCGTCAGATATAAGGTAATCAACTACGGAGTATCCGTAGTTGTGGGGGATTTCATCGCCTCGCTGCGCATCCTTCCTTGGCGTGAGGGCCCAATCCACTGGGCTTCAGGATATGGAATATTATATACGAATCTAAACTACAGACTGGGTAATAAGTGAAGTATACTCGTCACTGTATCAAGTCAATATACGCTTGAATATATTCACAACATGTCGATCAATCGATTATAGGATGGAATCCATGTTTTACATTAATTAAAAGAGAGACTATTCTATGCCTGCTTGACCATATTCTCCTTTTTTAATTCGTTTCATGATCTGAATAGCTCCACGGCACAGGCCACCAACTACTGGCAGAGGTGGTTACGGTAGATACACCGTAGATGTCCAGACAGCTAAGCCACGGGGCAATGATTTAGCATACCCTTCAAGCGCTTGGCACCAAATAGCCTGTTGGACTTGCATCTGCCGGATATTCGTCCTGACCTTCCGACGGAGCGGCAGGTTGGGAGCAGGTCCCAATAACGCCAGAACCATGCACCGCTCAATCAGGAGACAGTGAGCGACGGGCGGATGAAACAAATCCTATCCGATGGCTCCACTACGTGAAGTGTTTTCAGTAGTCCGTTGGAAGTGAAAAGGTTGTTCCGTGGTTTTTTTTCTTTGTCCAGCATGGGGCACCGGGCAACAAGGTAGGCTGCAGCTCAGTGCCTAGTCTAGCCCACGAGAGCTCACGCTGAAATCTCATCTAAACTGGTCGAATATCTAGGATACAAGAAACCCCCCCCTAGCACAGTGGTCTATTCTCTTCGTCCCCACTAGATAAACGTCTCTACGAGTTCCCCCTGACGCTCAAAGCACGTCAAACGACCATTCTTAACGGCAATCACTCGGTCTATATAGTTCTTCTAGTTAGAAAAGTCATCGGGCGGTTGCATGGACTTCGTACCGAGATTGAAATATCTGATATCCGCCTTTTCACCGGTGACCGGGTCACTGTTGGCGAAGGTCTTCTTCGGCACATTCCGACACCAACAGGCCATATTGTAGTCCAATTCGGGGGTTTCGCCTTGAAAGGGCCGGTGAGGTTGATACCGGCAACTCGTACATCCACCTTTCATCAGTCCGTTTCCCCTGGCATTCATCGTCAATTATCGTCCGCACGAGAAGAAACCGGGCCGCAGGAGAGGGACGTACGATGATTTGGGGACCAGGGATCCCGGGCCCCTGGTACTCCAGCCAAGACACTTGTCCAGGTCCAGCGAGGTCACTTCGAGACGCACGATGTTGTCTCGGCCACGGCGCCGGCCTTTGGCTTGTATCAGTTGCGGTGGTAGCCGTGGTGGGGGGCGGCCTGGCTTGGGGGGGATGGGTTGGAATTTCTGGATGAGTTTGATATCCTGGCAATTCCTCTCCAATCGCTCCTGTCCGGGGACCAAGATGGTTTCGTCTCCTTTTTTCGGGCCTCGGAGGGAGGAGAAGCTGGGGCCTTGGCCCGCTACCAAGGCTGATAGAAAGAGGGCAATCAGAATCAGGAACCGAGGCATGTTCGGATGTTGTGCGGGATGGGATCACGTCGAGAGACTCGGAGACAGATGAGAGCTCATTCTGGCGGCTTATATATATTGGTTATTCGATGATCTGGGACCTGGATCTGGGAATTTGAATGAGCCAAAGTTTCCCTTTTGTGGTCCTGTCGGGCAACAGCTCCAGTGTTCGCATTAGGCGATTTTTCTTTATACACGAGCCAAACGGGGCAACTTGGGAAAGTGGGATCAACGAGACCATTAGTTGTAGTTCAGGACTAGTCGCGTCTTTATATCCTTTTCTCGATACAGTGATTTCAATAAATTATATAGTCGAGCTATCGTGCAATCCAACACAATCCTGACACACACACACACCACAAGACAGTCGGCAAACCCTAACCCCCTTTCAGCCCTACAACGTCTTGAGTTCAAGAAGGATCGAATCTTAAAGTTTCCAAAGTCAAGCCGCGACAAATGACTGGAACGATGGGGGAATTAATTCTTCACGCGGTCGGTACTTGCTCTACGCCACCCACTACGGTCTGGGTAAGGTAGCCGAGAAGGTTGAGCAGAGGGTCCGTTCGATATTTTTCAGCGGGGTGGTTGGATTGAGCTCTGAAGGCACAGGCACGTAGGACGCGTCAGGGAGAGCGATGTGAGAATCAAATCAACATGTAAGGAGCTTTTTCCGTGGACAGATTACTAGCATACGTCACTCTCCATATTTCCAGGCAATCATCAGTGGCCCACCGGTGGGTACGGTTGGTGGAAACAACAAGCCAGCACACCTGTCTGGTCTTGCATAAATGAGCGATCCCACCTGCAAATTAGCCCGTCAATTTCTTGATGCCTGTCTCCGACGGACATCCGTCACCCCAGCGATCGGGGTCGATTTTCATTGCCCAAGACGGGGACGTACGAAAGAAAGCACGTCGCGAGTTGTATCGAAACAGGGACCGCTATCGGTATACTTGCCTGGGTGTTGGGGTCCAATTCGTCAGGATGGAGGACTGGTGAACCCCGGATGATCGGATGGGGAAAGCCGTCTAGCCGCCCGAAACAAGTGGGCAATCAGGCAGATCCTCAAAGATCCTGAAGATCATCAACAGAACCAAGGCAAAGCTGCGGGGCCTGACTGATCGGAAGACCTTCCATGGCTCTGCAGTGCACTCGAGATGGCTTGAGGCCCAGTTACGCTTCGACCCTGTGAGACCCCAGCGAGAGCGTACAAGAAAAAGTATTTTCTTCTTGGCCGAAAGCAACGTCTGGTGTACTAGAGGTATGGAGGTACATATGGATGGATGTATGTATGTACATCCATACTACTTCTGCCAGAGATCTTCATCGATTTGTTGATTGTTGATTAGGGCCAAAATGCCAAGTGATGGGCCTGGAAACTTAAACGGTCTCCGGCACGTGTAAAGCGTCGGATCCTCAGGCAACTCAGCCGAGTTCTGGGAAGAACAAAACCTGTCAACTTCCCCTCCCAATTGTTAAAATCCTTGGACTGACTGCATTCTGCTTGTGTATTATCCAACAGAGGAAAGAAAAATATATATATAAATAAATCAATCAATCAATCAAAACGCGTGGCTCAGGGGGTCGCGCTTTCTTCTCTATACACCCTTCAACTGTCTTCATCTATTGCGACCGAAAGCTTTAATTAATGTATACCGTTGACGGCTCAAGGATCCATTTCTTAATAACTGAGTGGAAAGGAAACAAACGATGCTGAAAATCAAAGCAGAATCACAGACATGATAAAACCCCGATTGACCAAAACAAAAAGGGAAGCAGGGATATCATTCAATATTCACTCGTGCTCCCATGCCCTATGTTTCATCCAACATGCAAGACCCAAATGCAGGCTAATCAGAACAAAAACAATGCAGAGATACATATACAGTGGTATCATGAAACCATCGAAATTAACGTTGAAAGCGATCACCCCGGTGAGACTTGGCATCACCCCCAAGGATGGACGCGGTCCCCATCGTTCGGACCTGTTCCGAGGAAACCTCATCCACACGAACGGCCGGTGGAATGGGCTAGTGATTGATTGATATGGAGGCGCATCTCGCGTGACATGATGATCATCAGTTATGATCGACAGGGGGGTAGCGCAGGGCCCAAGCCAACCATACCCTCGATTGCTAAACTCCCGCGGAGCTGAACGAAGCGAGAAACTAGAGGAGAAACGATCACAACGCCATGATCAAGAAACCCCGACATCGGCTGGCTCCGTCCAGCCCCATTCCCGGAGCAGTTGCTTTACGCGATACTCAGTTGCCCAGCCCAGGTCGAACTCGATGCCTCGCAGCAGTTGCAGAACCATCTGGCGTTCGCGGGGCTCGGTGAGACATTGACCGCTGACAAACAACGGTTGAAGAGAGTTGATGCGAACCGAACCCTCCGGATGGGCCATCGAGATGCCTACAATTTCACGACTATGAAATCGGATCTCGCTCTCGATGGAACGATATGAATTGAGTCGGTTGGTAATCGTACTCCGCCTACTAGTCGATTCGTGTGGCTTATTGATAAGAAGCAAGATCCGGGCCATGTGGTAATGCTGCATAGCGGACGAGCAGACGGGAATGCTGTACCAGATCTCAGATAGAGAAGAGCTGCCGCCACCGTCTATACATGAAGGGTGCCGCAGCCGTGCGCAGGGTTGGAAGGTGTGGGGGAGACCGTTGTGCCACACGTCAAGCTCGGTTTCCAAGCGATACCACCGCTCGAGCAAAACCTGCTGTGAGATGCCCAGAGGACCTGTGTTGACCGGACCGTTCTCCAACTGCACCTTGTCGCCCGCGCTGATGAAATTAATGATCTTGGAGAGAATCCATATGAGACCGTTGCCGATAAGGTCTTCCTTCATGGCGTCGTCACCTTCAGGATAACCGACTGCGTTGGTATTACTGGGAATTATAAAGCCCATATTATCTATCTGAAGCCCAGCCTCAGTCCAAAGTACCAGGTCGTCGGTATTCAGCCTAGTATTGCATTCGTTGATGACTATGACAGACCGGTCAGAATCTGAATATCACAAAGGCCGTTCGAATGACATCCAGGAGACACTTACAAGCAGCCAGATAATCTTGCCGGGCAAAGTTCCAAAAGGTGGCTCTTCGTGCCTTAGAAGGACCGGGTCTCTTTAACGGCTGTGGCGGAGCTTCTCCGGGTGACGGGAGTTGCTCGAGGGGCATCATGCCCACCTCTGCCACATCCAACAACGATTTGACGCCGCTCAAATGTCGATTCCATGCGGGGCCGGTGGCATCCAGAAACTCATACACGGACAGAATTGCCGTTGCCGCGAGAACTTCATCGGAGTGGACACCGTTCGAGAATCGACTGTCTGAGTAACGCCGTCTGCGCTTGCGAGGGTTGTTGGGATCTTTTCCTTCACATAGTTCCGCCGCCTGCCACTGGCCAAATGCCTCGGGGGTGCTGAGCGGTGGGGGCCCTTTGGTGGGTTGCAGTTCCTTCATCAGAAGTTGGATAGCTTTCTCATAATACGTTGCGGCCGTCCAGATCCAGTCTATGTTTTTGGCGCCCGGCCATCTTCTCATGAGCGCTTGCGTGGAGGCGAACTCACCGGCCGGGGGTTTCGCACCTTTGACACGGCCCAACTGTTTCGCAGCGTACGCACACGCGGCGTATCTTAGCAAGGGATTGGTCCGCGCCTTCACTGGGACGTAAGACGCAAAATACGTTCCGAGATCAAACAGATCCATCCTATCATCATCGATTAACGGTCGTCGCAGATCAAAGCAAACCCTCCAGGACTTACCAAAGTCCCGGTGACTCAGAGAAATGCCTCAGCAGGAACATAATTTCAGGGTCGGTCTCCACTGGCACGTCTAGCGTGGGATCTCCGGTCCCCGTAGCTCGTGACACAGCCGACCGCGAGGTTAGTGAAGAGCTTCTACGCGCCGTTGCACGGTGCGTATTAGGGTCCATTTGCGGGGAGTGAGACTGGGACGGGTTAAGAAGAAAGTTGATATTATTGTTACTGCTGTTAGAGGGTGAAATCGAGACCGGTGGAGATGGTTGACCTGGTATCACATTACAGGTCTGATTCGAAGAAGAGCCAGTCGTCATGGTCGTGGGAACACCCGTAAACGCTACGCCACTGTCGGGTGTTGGCAAATGCTGTGAGTCTATGTTCAACGGGGTATACGGCAGTCGGTCATGGACTGCCGTAGCGGATAGAGCCTTCAAACCATGGGTCTCTCCGTCCATGGATAAGGCTCGGTGGGCGTGCCAATCTCGATTCTGTGCATTCGCCGCAAGGATGGCAGCTTCGGACTCTCCCAGGGCAGCCTCGAGGTCTTCCGCATACGGGTCCGAGTTGTCGACAAAGATGACTAGATTATGAGTTTGTCAGTGAGACCGCCTGTCCTTCACATAGCCTTGCGTATCACTGCCACCGCGAACTGCTCCCCACGGTCCCAAAGGAAGTTGGTCCGTACCGTGTTTCGGGATATCCAGCCAAACACTATGTTCATCAAAGGTATTCTTGTATGAGTAGAATCCTTTGAGGGTTCCACGACCACTGGTGGAATCTTCAGGGTCCTTATTCATTGAGGCATTTTGCTGATGGCGGAAAACGATTCCCTCACTGGGGCGGCACTCCCTACCACCTTTGCGACATTGCGAACACTCGGGTTTTTGCTCATCACCTATCCGTTACTTTCTCTTAGTTTCTCGCCTTACAACGATCGTCACCGACATAAAAAAGAGGCGCGATCACGTACACTTGAGTTTTCGAGTACGACACGTCAAGCTGCATGACGGACCGACCGGTCAGTTACTCATCACCCTTCTTACTAGGAACGGCAGCAAAACGAGGGAGAGGCAATTTCTTTGCGTAGAAAGATAGATGCCATCTTGAGTTAAGAGAGTTTTTTTTTTTTTTTTTCGTCTTTCTGTCCTTTTTTTTTTCCCCCTTTCATTCCTTCCTCATGATTAAAACGATTTGTCAGGATACGTACCAGCCTGTACGGGATCGCATACCGGATGGTACTAAGGTCGACGGTGAAAGTACAGCATTCGAAGTAGCGGGTGTGGACCAATAATATACCCGAGGAAAAGGTGGATTGAATGATACCGAGTCAAGTAGTTCCACCGTGATCTCTGGCACTGAGCCGCTATCTCCAGGACTAACACGGAAAAGGGTTGAAGTGTCTGTCTTGGACGGGTCTGAAAGGGAAGGGAAACAGAGGCGAGAAGAGAAGAAAAACGGAGAGACTTTTGGACGGCCAACAATCAGGTAACAAGCGGACCTCCCAGAAAAGGAGATTCATTCCGGAATTTTTTCCTTTCTGGCGACTTGGCAACAAGCAAAAAGCGGGTGGACAGGATAAGGGAACTTAAAGGGAAAAGGGAAGGGAAAACAAGGTTCAGGTCAACCTGGAAGGTTGAATGGAAGAACAAAAGAGAAAGCGGGGAATGTCACTGGCACTTTGGACAACTGGGGTTCTTTTACTAGGCAGAATTTGGTCTACCGTGACCTTCAGAAGACGGAGTTAATATTCCTCCGGCTTTTCGTTGTCGTTGGTCTCAGCGTCCTTGCGGGGGAAGTTTGGGGTTTGTTTGGGGATGACTTTAGTACGCAGTACGGAGTACTACTGAAGTAGAATGTACGGAGGACTCCGTACAGTCCATGGGTACATAGGTATGTACATATACATCCATCCATCCATACATACATACATTGAGGACCTGACCTACGGAGTACAGTACCAAGTTACAAGTTACCCCGTACGGGAGTTCTCCCTCCACTCTTACCAAGTTCCAAGTTCAAACATCAAGGTAAAACATACTCACTCCCCTTCTCAAAAATGTCGTAGGTACTCCGTACACGGTACATACATACGAATCCATTTTCTGATTTTTCTCCCCCCGATCGCACCCATTCCATGGTACAGGACAACTTACACAACCGTGTAGCGGGTAAACCGCCCGAGAACTACGGGTCATTCCTTGCCGCGTAGTCGGGGGGTTCCACTTCGTACCTACAAAGAGCTGGCTACCGGAGAAGACTCAATCGATAATCGCAGAAAACTAGCATTATTTGTCATGACCGCGACCTCGTGGAAGTTAATATGTACATGTCTGCCTGGTACAAGTCGCCCCAGGGGAAGACGAGAGTACAAATATCAACAACAAATCATTCATAAAGAAGGGCACAAAAAGAAAGAAAGAAAAAATGTGCCGAACCCGACAAGGGGATTTAGACACGGCCTTGTCGGGTCGAACGTAGATAAGCCACCAAGACTGCCGAAGCGCCCCAGGGCAGAAGAAAGAAACAGCACGTCGCCAGGAGTAGTCCCGGAGAACAGAATAGGAGAGGTGCAAAACAGGATAAACGAATTAGATTACGGGTATAAAGATGATTTTCTTCCCAACGCCGTTCGGACTGGTCAAAATGAAAACCAATTGAGATGCGATGCGATGTGGTGCGATGCAATGAATGGATTGGCACCCACGCGTTCAGATCGCCGGGGTGCCCGGGTTGGGTGCTCTCAGAGTGCTGAACAGGTACTCCGGAGGCACCCGCCGCATGCTGGATGGCCGATCGGTCCCGTACGCCTGCGGTCCCGGCATATATCCCTGACGACGCCGCTGGATCTTGTTGAAGATCACCCCAGCGATGACAATCAAGAACACAGCGCCAAGGGCACAGCAGAATGAAATCAAGACCACGATTCCATTGGAATAGTGTTTACCTACTGTTTAAAAAAAAAGTTAGTTGGTTTTCAGGACCTCCGAATTTCAGCGACGGAAAATCAAACAAAACAACACTTACCCTCATTGCTATAAGGGTTCTCCTTTTCGTAGAACAGTTGAGCCATGCTGCCCGGCTGGCCGTCCTTATTCAAGCTGAGCATGAAAGGGGTCAAGTCGGTACCGTTGAACACTGCCGCGGATGCGTTGCCAAAGTTGGGGATCACCAATTGACCGGTGATCAGGAGGATTTGGTCGTCATGCAACAGGCTAACGTCGGAATGGTCTTTCGAGAGAGAGAGCACTTCGAGGTTACGAATAGCAGTACCATGGTCAAAGATATCGCCAGCGTATTGGAACTTCGACCCATCATAGTTAGCAAGATAACTAGAGCCGTTGGAGGAAACTCCTGCGAGCCAAAATGTAGACATGTCCACGCTAGCAGGGCTGAAGGCAGTCGCAGCTCCCGGGAGATCCGACGCAATTGCCCACGATTCCCAGCTCTGTGTCTTAGGGGTGTACGTTGCAATCGCGGAACTATTCCCCCCAACGGTGAGATTACCAATGGCAAGGAGTTTTGTATTGGACATCCACTTCAGTGCTAGAACATTACCGGATAGAGTGGCACCAGGTCTGTTCCACTGCTGCTCTGTGGTGTCGTAAAGGCAGATGCCCGGACAGGGAAGAGCTCCAGCCTTTTCGAATATGCCTCCAAAATAGATCTCATTCGAACCAGGACGAGGGGCGATAGAATTGACGGTCACCGTGTCACCCGAGAACCGCGGTGGTTGTTTCGGCACGATGGTCCCATTCTCGAGGTCGTATATAATGAATCCGTTCAAATTCGAGTCGCCGGTCCTCCCGGTGACATTTCCTCCGGCGTAGAGTTTGCTTTTCCAGGCAGCCAAAGCCAAGAACGTGGAGTTGCTGTCAACACCAGCCCCCAGACCCTTGATGGTACCGGTCTTGCCATCAAGCAGGGCGAGGTTCTCCACGGACGATCCGTCACTACCAGTAGTTGTAAAGTGTCCTCCCACAATACTAAGGTTGCGGTTGGATTTCATATCGTAAGTTCCAGTATAAGTTTCACCAGTAAAGTTGGCGTTCGCGAACAGCGGCTTGATGTTCAGTGCACCGTGAAGGAGAGACGCGGCACCGGCCGCAGCAATTCCTGCGGAGGACAGACTCCCAGCAATGATAGTCGTATTGTCCACCTTGGTGCAAGCCGACAACTGACCCGCAAAGGCCATCTGGGTGACATTCAAATTTTGTAGCCAATTCTTCCGCGAGGGAACCCAGACTGCAAAACCAGTGACGTTGGTCAATGAATTGCCGTCGAAGGCAAGTAGCTGATTGAAATCGCCGGACACACCGACAGTGGTCTCGTTGATTTCCGCGGAGACGTTGAGCGTAAGCGGAGTGACTTTGGTGACAGGGCCATTGACACCTCCTCCCAGTGATAACCACGTTTGGGAACCGAAAGAATAGGCTGCGACATGCTGCAAATCGCTGTTGCTACGGTCCGAAGTATCGGTAAAGTTTCCGCCAACGTACAGAAGGTCGTCCAATACCGTCATCGAAGCCACTTCCGAATTCAATCCACCTTGCTGCATCGCCGTCGCGTTTCCCTCGCCCTTCAGGGTCAGAATATTCTTGATCCTCGAGCTCGAGAAATTTCCGCCAGCATACATCACGCCGTCATGGATTGCCAGGCTCCTAACGGTGGCATTTTCATCCAATTGCAGCCCAGCTCGGTTAACCGCAGAGGCGGTAAAATTGGAATTAGTGGTTGTTGCGGTGGGGTCAAAATCATATAGGCCGTTCAACTCTCCATCTAGCCCTTCGGATGCCCGAATAAGTGCAAACCTGACCCTGGAGGCGACGATGGTGACATCTCCCTGGCCTGCCACTGGAGTTAAGGTTACGCTGGGGCGGAAAGAGCCATCGCTGGAATCCACATAGCCGGTGTAGAGGGTATCATATTTATCGTTCAAGTTTGTCTGATGGATTGTTTTTTGGATAGGCGCTGCCGATTCAGAGTTGCTCTTCAGGGTGGCGGTCACGTTGACAACACCGCGCGAACCGCAGGTACCATCCTGGCTGCACCCAGGAGTGTAGACAACAACAGAATAGTTGCCGGGCTGTTTGACATCCGGCTCGAAGACCACAGAGGTATCAGACGCAGTGGAGTCGGTGACCTTCGCTGTCAGATAGTCGGATTGGCCCTGACCCGATTCGGCCGTAGTCCAGGAGCCCGACTGCACCGCCTTAGATGGATACTGAAGGCTAGCACAGGAAGGTTCGTTGAAGTCGTTGATAGCATAGGCGAAAATATCTGGATTGGTGGTTAGCAATGGCGGGAATGTCAACCATATCACGCTCGATGCTTGGACCTACCGTCCTGCAGCAACTGGATTCCGTTAAGGCCAGCACCGTTTCCGTACCAGGTTCTGATTTCTACCTGAAGTCCCTTCATCCCAACGCTGTTCACGAAATGGAATTCCCGATATTTTTCATTGGTACTGTTCGAGAGGGGGCAGTCCCGGTCACAGTAGATATTTTCGGCCGTACCTGAATCCGTATAGGTGAGATTCATAATTCCATTATCGGGTAACCGCCTGACCAGAAAGGTCTTGGTGCCTCTTCCCTCGAAATGGGTGTTATACAAACGGATTTTTGTGGGATTGTACCCGAATCGCATGTCCGCCCGCCAGAAACCTGGGGAATTGTCCTCCAAAAGCCATGTTTTCCCTTCTCCGTCGTCGCCGCCCGTCTGGCAGATGATGTTTCGAGGATCACTGTAGCCACTTCTGGGGGAGGCCGCGTCGGAGGTAATTGTAGCGGTCTGGAGGTTGACGATTTGCTGGTTCTTCTTCGACGCGGTAGAGTTGCCAATCCCATCGAACAGGCCGCCAAAGACGATGTGACCATTGTCGGTTTTCAATATCGAGGTAACGGGGCCATTGAATCCACCAAAAACCAAGCTCTTCCAGCCTTCATTGCCCACCCAAGCCACGGCGTTCGATGAATTTTCGTATTTGAATTCCCCGCCCACGTACACGCTATTCGTTTCCTTGTCGCACAGTACTGCGGAGGCCGACCCAGAGAGACCTGGTAAAGCCGTCACTTTTTTCGTGTCGGGATTGAACAATGCTGCACCCTGCGTCTCCAACCCTCCCAAGCTGGTGAAGTTCCCTGCCACGAAGATTCCTGCGTACGTTCCATCCTTTTGCGTGAACGGGCACATCGCGCGGATATAGGCATCTGAGGTCGACAGCGTTGTCAGGACACCATTTGGGAGCGGGGTAAGGATGGATTGGGAGCCATTGTTCGCTGAGGTCGTTTCGAACTGTTCCTTGTATGAGTACAGTGAGACGGCATCGAAGTCTCCGGTGAAAGCGACCTGTCCTAACGGATTGAGATCCAAGTCGGGTTGTGCGACCGGTGTAAACGATAGTCCTGAGGCGGGAGACAGTTGGAGTAGGGAACCCAGGCAGAGGACTGTCGATACGCCAGCCGTCGCAGGCCTAAACAGTGAGGGAGTCCTCATTGCCCAGGAGCGCGACGACAGGCTATAATGCAGAAGGTCGCTGGACGGTTAGGTGGTATAGTTATCCTTGTCCAGAGCTGGTGGTGAACGAAGGGGTGGGGAGAGAAGCAGAAAGGATCAGACGATGTCTACTCCGTATTGAGAGAGTCGTTCGATGTATCAACACGAGATCTTACGTGAATAATGTTGTAAAAAGGAGTTTAGTGAAAGGAATGTGGTCTGGAAATACCAAACAAATCAAAAACATGAGAAGTAAAAATAAAAAATAAAAATAAATAAATAGAAAATAAAAGAAATAAATAAATAAACACCAAATTCAGGGAGGTAATGAATGAATGAAGCTCTCTCTCCGTTATAAACAGGAAGAGATAAGAGTGGGCAGGAAAAGAAAGTTAATTAAATAATGAAAAAAAAAAGGAATAAATAGAAAAAAAAAATAAAAAAATAAAAAATAAAATAAAAGTAACTAATACGGAGTACTCCGTAGTAATAATAAGAAATGCCCAAGATTAATGAACGACAGAGGTGGGAGAAGCAGTGAGTGAGTGAGTGGATGACAGGTCAAGAGAGAGTAATTCTAGGTTGAAGTGGTTTGTTTCTTCTCCCTTGCAGTTGCTTTTAAGGTCCAGTAACTAGTGACTTTCTAGTGGACTCTTCTCTGTACTAGTAGTATTTTAATTTTACTTGTCGTTCCCCCTCTCACATCCATGGTACTCCGTACTGTACTTTCTTCTCTCTCCCATTCATTTGGGAAATGACACGGGTGCGTGGTCTTTGGTTCAGCAAATCTGTGGCTTTTTGATCAGCTCCACTATGGCAGTGGATATTTATTAATAGCTAATTTGTTTGTCGGTCCACTTGCCTCTCCTCTAGTCTATAAGTCTAGCGATATTCCAGTCTCATTGTCCTTATGTAGTAATCTACTGATTGTAAATGGGTCTATCTGACTAGATATCCAGTTTCCCCAGAACAGTTCATCTAGCTTAATTTATTTTTCATGGCAATTGAAAAGCCAAGTGCTACTACCAAGTACAAATCTTAAAGATGTGAAATATAGATGGATGATATACAGTGAATCCATTATGGAACCTTAACTAATGTAGGCCTAATTCAAAGGGTGGCAATTCACGATGCATATGGTCGCTGTTGCAAGTACTTCTGGGATACTGAAAATTAAGCATAAATGCTGGAGATAACCAATGTACTCCGTCCTGTACGTAACTTCCAAGGGTTTGTTTGTGTTCAATTTTTAAAAAAAAAAAAAAAAAAAAAAAAAAAAATCATGGGAATCATCCGGAGGTCCTGTAATTCCTCAATGGAGTCAGGGGTACGGAGTACTCACTCCATAAGGTAGAGAAGCACTTGGGGGGAAAATGAAAGGGTCACACATACCAGGTTCAAAAGTAGTAGACTTACTCCGTACCTACACTGTACGCCGTGCATGATACAGTGTATGTACCACAACAACCTTCATCATGAAGTAAATAACCAGCCACTAGCACTGATAAAGTGTACAGATACTAAGCAATAGCGGCAATTTAGGAGGGAGGTACGTACTACCTAAGGTACTCCGTACTAGTACTAATAATATGGGGGGTGAGCCATACGTATTCACTACCGCCTCCAACCAGTAATAGTTACTTATTCCCATGACGGTAACGCCAATTATCCACTTTTCTACCCATGCCGACAGACTCATTAATCCTGACCACCTATGGCGTTTTGCTATTGTCTTTTACTCGAAAGCTTCATACCATAGGAGAATTCATAAGGCGTGATCTCGGTCACAAATTGACTACCCTCAAAACCCTATTCATACCGTCATGCAGTCATCGGCCACATACTGGAGCCAACTTCCGCGGGCCAGAGAAAATGTTCAGCCACCAAATCCGACAAACTGAGACAACTCGCTGGCTGGAAGGAAAGAGAAGAAATCATCTCGGGCAGGAGAAGGGCTTGCCTAATGCCTATATGCAGTCCAATCCGTGCAAACCCTTCAAAGGTATGTACATACAATGAACAGCTGGGGAATGAATGGCATGGATTGGATGTATAAGACGTAGACCCTCCACCAGCTCTTCCGGGATTCTGGACCTTTGCGCTGTTTCTATGACTGTGAAGAAAGTCCGGTAGATCTTCAAGGAGATGATATCGCTTCGAGAAGATCAAGACTGAGTTATCTGGCGGACAATAATCGGCCTCAAATCGCTGGTGTGACTGATGGCTTCCTGCTGCATTGAGTGCAAATTGTCCAAACCAAGCAAGGGTGGATAGGTATAAAACACCTTCGCCATTTCCCAAGGGAGATTCATGTCAAGCAAAAGATGGTTTAAGCCTTGGTGAATGCAACGTGTGGCGAATCGAAGGCTGCCGAGTTCTAAAGATATTAGAACCTTTTTCTAATGGAGTGCGTACTCGCTCGATCATGTTATCTTTTGTGCGCTGTTACAAAGAACTTAGAGGAGATCGTGATTGCGTCGCTTCTAGAAAGGCTCAGGGATGAGATCCTAATTTCCATTGTCTCCGCCATGCCGCCAGCATGTACTGTATGTATGTACATACATACATACATACATTGTGTTCCCCAGTGTGTTTCATCATCAACAACCATCTCTGCCGCATAGCATTAGCGGGATATCCCATTCCGCCCACATAGGGAGAGAACCAACCTCGCAGAGCCCTAGGAGCATCACTATCGTCAGAAACTCGGGGTTATCCACCGACAGAGTACGTTTCTCGATGGTCTGAGCCAAGGAACTGAGGAGCTCCTAAATTCTAATACAGCACATCCGCCTTGCAGGCCCAAAATGACTGGTGCAGCTTCATACAATGACTATCAAATGCTACTACTTTACATTCCTTGATGGGATCTGACCTGAGCCCTGGTAAGGGCACCATTCCCTCCAGCCCATGGAGAAACCCATGAAAGTGATAATGATTCGTCGAGATGACACAACAATCATAGACGAATGCTCGCACGGCTGATTTACCGGGCGCGGTTCGTGGCACTACAAAATGCTGAGTTAGTTTAGCCTTTCATCACTAGTAGTGGGTAGCACGAGTCTTTTTTTCCCCCCTCCGTGACTTTCATGTATGTTTCACATGCTCGAGAGGGACCAAAATAAACCATCGCACTTTTCCCTTTCCTTTGTCAAACTAGCGGTTACCCGCGCTACCCAAACCTAAGAGATGCAGTCACCAAGACCTGGAGGTTATTGAGTAGTTATGGAGTCGTCGTTAGTGGTATCATTGCGAAGCGAGTCTTCGATTATCTGGTTCTTGGATTCGGTCCCCAACACGAACACTCCACGTGACTATACTGTTCAGTCCTAAAGGTGGTAAACTGGTACTATAAATATCAAAATTTTTGGTTTATCCGGAAGTCTGAACATTATACGGAGTACCTAAGCTCTGAGGGCTTGTCACACTCCTAAGAACGCGTGGAGTGGTCTCAGCCAATCCTGGGACCGTACCATAGTTCCATTTCTCAATTACTACTCCCTACCTCTGTGTAGGTCTTACCGAAAGAACACGTATATAAACTAGGTAGGAGAAGGAGGTCGGGAGGAACTTGTGATAAGATTGGACAATGGTATAACGTATTGCTTGGGTACTGTACATCCCCACTTCATAACACAACAACAACTTCCACTGTCTGGACGGATATTCCCTCCGGCGGCATGAAGATCGATCCCAGCTTGGACACGTTCCAGTCCTCTGTGTGACGGTATTGATCGATGTGATTGAGAATAAACCATCGTTGGCGGGAATATGCCGTGCGTTTATATTTGAGCTCGATATGAACATCTTGGTTTCTGCCATTGGAGTCCTTGTCAATCTTTGAGTCTAAAGGATTTCCTGGAGAAGTTCAAATCTCGGCGCATAGGGACTGACTTGTTCAAACTTCATGGACCATAAAGAGGAATCTTACTCCGTACAAAGCTCAAACTCTCAAAGAGGAGAAGTCGCTCGGGCAAGGCTAGCCCAAGATAGTTCTAGTGCCCAGGCGTCACGGGTCCCGTCGGTCAGGCCGAGCCTTCCCCGATGTGGCTAGTCTTGAACCTGGTAAGTTCAATAATAGAACTTGGAAGTCATACCTCGAGTCTCGACAGACGGAGTACGGAGTACTGTCCACTGTCCGCTGGTATCAACAACCTACTCCGTACTCATCATGAATTTGTCCAAGAGTTCCCCAAAGAGTGAAAGCTACGGAGTATAAGAGAGCGAAATCCGAGGTCCGATTCTGCTCTGCAATCCGTCACTACCTAAACTAGTAGAAAACACCAGACGGAAGCGCTTTCAATCAACCAT
Source organism: Aspergillus coremiiformis (assembly GCA_009193565.1). Taxonomy (NCBI): domain Eukaryota; kingdom Fungi; phylum Ascomycota; class Eurotiomycetes; order Eurotiales; family Aspergillaceae; genus Aspergillus; species Aspergillus coremiiformis. The sequence continues at coordinate 5,841 of ML739041.1, read as the reverse complement.
CCCGCATCAAGTTGCTGCAATAGCCTGAGGTAAAATCCCCCATTCCATTTGCTCGCATTTAGATTTCTTGCACGTAGCCGATTCTGGCTAGGATAACTTCACGTACCCCTGCTTTTATAACCGGTTGTTATTGATATAGTAAGCTCCATGTGTGTGGTTCATGGCTTGCCCCAAAACTCAGTACCCGTACTCCGTACTCCGTACAGCCTTCTCGTATAACGGTATTTTGATTTGATCAACAAAACGCTCTCATGGAAAGCACAGTCCGAAAAGAACGTTGCCATGAAAACAGAACCTGAAAGCGTGATGTAATATGTCATTATATATTTAACGCATGGGTTCAGTGTTCGCATGCATATGTATCTTGGGACTCTCCAAAAGTACACCGATATAGAATAACATCCCTTAAGTCTGTTATTGTACTCCGTAAGCTGATCGCATACTCCGTACAGAGTACAGTGTTCATACAGTTGAATGGACTTTGCTGCCTGAGGCCAGGAAGGATTTGGGGAACAGTTTTTCTGCCGCCCGTTGCCGCCACCTGATCTAGGTACTTTACCCACCCTGGACTAGTCCCTTGCTGCACCCGCGTGTGCGCGCAACGCGAGGACTCCAAAAAAAAGGTAAGGTTATACTATCTAGTACTAGGTAGAGCTCATTACCTAAGGTGATAGCCCTCCTGTCATCTCTTTATCGCTGGAGAACCACAATCACCATACAAACTCATTTCTAATCCACTTTACCTCTGTCGCCGCATCGAAATAAATCCAGGATAATATTCAAAATTCGCACAGGAGACCCCTACCTGGACGTCCTGAAGGTTTCTCCAAAATGTGAGCTCGGTTTGCGGTAGTTACCATTTGTCCATCGCCCTAATCTTCATCGCAGGGAGAGCTTCGATAATATTTACCTCGACCTCTCCAAGCAGTTCGGAAAGTGCAAGCTTGCGGAAAGCGGGTTGGGATGGAAACCTTCCGGCGGAGGCGAGACTTTTACCCTCGATAGCAGCAATGTCGGCGCGGCCCAATGGAGTCGAGCAGCAAAGGGATACGAGCTGAAAATTCTGTCGCGCTCGTCGGGCGTCATTCAACTGGACGGATTTGATCAAGAGGTGCGTCGCATGCCATTAACTACAGGAGGGTTATGAACTGACTTTTACCCGCCATGTACTAGGATTTCGAACGATTGAGCAAAGCTTTCAAAATTTGGTACGGAATAAACGTGGAAAGTAGGGAGCACGCTCTTCGAGGTTGGAACTGGGGCAAGGCGGAATTTACGAAGGCGGAACTATCTTTTAACGTCCAAAACCGTCCTGCGTTTGAAATCCCTTATTCGGAAATCTCGAACACAAACCTTGCGGGAAAGAATGAAGTCGCGGTCGAGTTTGCACTTAACGCCGATGGCGCCGATGCCAATGCCCAACCCGCCGGGAGTACCAAGAACCGTGGTCGAAAGGCTGCTTCGGGTCCCGACGAACTGGTCGAGATGCGTTTCTACATTCCCGGAACAGTAGTGAAGACCGAGAAGGGTATCAAGGAAGAGAACGGAGAAGAGGAAAACGGGGAAGAAGGAGAAGAAGAAGAAGAAGGCGAAGAACAGAACGCGGCCAATCTCTTCTACGAGATGCTTATGGACAAAGCAGAGATTGGAGATGTGGCTGGCGATACGTTTGCTACTTTTCTGGATGTTCTTCATCTTACGCCCAGGTACGCATGCTCTCAGTCTTATATCCTCAGGGCGGTTTTAACCGGTGCTATAGAGGTCGCTTCGATATCGACATGTACGAGTCTTCGTTCCGGCTGCGCGGAAAAACCTACGATTACAAGATTCAGTACTCTTCTATCAAAAAGTTCTTCTTGCTTCCCAAGAACGACGACACACATACACTCATTGTTCTCGGTCTCGACCCCCCTCTGCGACAAGGGCAGACTCGGTACCCATTCCTGGTTATGCAATTGAAGCTAGATGAAGAAATCAGCCTGGAACTCAACATGACAGAGTAAGTGATATATGAGAGACCTTACTGCTGCAAGAGTATCTAACACAGTACCTAGTGAACTGATGGAGAGTCGCTACAAGGACAAGTTGGAACCTCGTTATGAAGAGCCGATTCACCAGGTCGTAACGAAGATCTTCCGCGGTCTTTCAGGCAAGAAAGTCATCATGCCGTCGAAAGATTTCGTCAGGTTCGTCAAATCTATCCTCAGACCATCAGAACGGTGTATAATTGCTGACACTATGAATAGTCATCACGGCCACAGCGGGGTGAAATGTTCCATCAAGGCCAACGAAGGCCTTCTGTATTTCTTAGACAAGAGTTTAATCTTCGTCCCGAAGCCTGCCACATATATCCAGATCGAGAACATTGCCATCATCACCATGTCCCGTGTCGGTGGTGCCGTGTCGGCCAGCAGAACCTTCGACATTACAGTCAGCTTAAAGGCTGGTATGGGAGAGCATCAATTTAGCAACATTAACCGGTATGCGTCCGAGTCCGACGATGTAAGATGTCGCATGGATGCTAACTGTCTGCAGTGAGGAACAACAACCCCTTGAGGAATTCTTCAAAGCGAAGAGCATCCGGTTCAAGAATGAAATGTCGGACGATGTGCGTTCTAATTCCAGTCGTTGATATTCTTGATCCCCAACTGACCTCTATATTTAGGCGTCGGCCCTCCTTGCTGCCGCCCTTGACAACGCAGATATGGTTTCTAGCGACGATGACGGCGGACGCGCTGACCGTGGCTCGGCGGACGAGGATGAAGAATCTATCGATGAAGACTTCCAGGCAGAGTCCGAGTCAGACGTTGCGGAAGAGTACGACTCCGCCCACGAAAGCAGCGGTAGTGGCAGTGACGCCGAAATGGGCGGTGCTTCTGATGGCGGCGGCGACGATGAAGATGCGGACATGTCCGAGGAAGAGCGGCCAAAAAAGAAGTCGAAGGTTGGAAAATAAATCAATACCTCTACCTCCAAAGAATTTCTTTCTTTCTTTCTTTCTTTCTTTCTTTGGGTGGGAGAAAGACAGATCGTGTTATTTCCGATATAATGGTTATGGTTGTATAATGAATAAGACCACTGCAACATGATATCATTGGATTTTCTAGCTTTGTGACAACTAGTGTAACAATATTTCACCTCGTGTTTCCTCAGATTTTTTAAGTTCTTACACTTATTTTGTCTTCTGTACTCCGTATGCTGTCGCAGAAGTTACTTTATTTATTGTTTTAGCGTCCCTTTGGGGCGGATCCACGTATTGAAATAAAATAAATCAAGACATGGAACATTGGGCATGGAGCCTGATGCATCATATGATGGACACGTCAGTTGAATTGACTTTGTTATTGGCAGCACTATTGAACCCTGCCTGCATTGTTAGGTCGTGGCCTAAAATGCATACAAACAATGTCCAACTTGAAACTAGAGACGATGAGAATTATATACTAGTAAAAACAAGTTCTCAGTCGAGGGAAGGGACTCAGAACATCGAGGCATGTGACCACTATCACCCTGGATGGAAACTCATGATATTCAAGAAGTTCTTACTAGTAGAGTAGTTTGGCAATATATTTCTTTATTGATTTTTTCCCCTTCCTTCTTACCACAGTGCGCACAACGTATGCATTGACGCCTAGTAGTTGACTTGGATTGGGTGCCAGTGGTATTACAGCATGTCTCGAACATGGTCTAGATGCGATGTCCAACCAAACCAATGGGTATTTATTTTGCAGACTGTACCTCGGTGGCAAGTAGACGTACAGTCCCCATTCCCCGGTGGAATGTCCGAGTCACTACTACTATTCTTATCTTGGGGGAGAGGGGCATTGATAATGTGTGATGCATGGAGGTTATCTGGTTCCCGCAGTGGCAAGAATCTTGAAGTGAATTAAGATTATCATAGGATTAGTATATAATTTTATAATTTTATAATTTTATATTATATTTAGGTACTACCGGTACCCGATCGCGGATTGTTATTGATTCGAAGTCAAGGATGGGACGGGAGATTTATTGCCTCCCTGCATTCTGGGATCAATCAGTGGCTTGCAGGACCCCTTTAATACTACCCGACTTAACGTTAACCTACCTTAAACTGGTCAGTAATTGGAATACTGACTCATGTTGTGATCATTAAGATTGATACTGGAATTCAATTCCCTTGATTCTGACCCACGGATACGCAGCTGATTGGTATGTATCTTAAATTCAGACGGGACAACTCGAAAGTTGGTCTTCCGCTTTTCTATATTAGCTCTGGTTACCTAGGGAGTAGTTTGAACGGGTACCTCGTAAGTAGTACCTGGTATGTATGTACTCCGTACGGAGTACATACATACATCCATACAGCCTAGAGGACCACATTTTGTATTGTGTGTATGTATGGATGTATGGATGTACTCCGTACTCCGTACTGTATGTATGTACCTTCTGTCTTACCTACAGAAATGCTGATAGATTCCCAGGATGTTTCTGTACTGCACATTCCAACCGGTAACGGTCCGTGTATTACCCTCGGTCGTATATCACAGCACATACCTATCAGGGATGATTCAAGGTTCCCCTGGAATACGGTCGAAGCGGTGTGCTTGAGAAACAGCAAATATGCGATGAATGGGTGACCCGAGTGATGCTCATCCCAACACTTGTCCATCGGAAAAAGGAGTTGATAAGTTTGCATTGGAACTTCGAACATGGGTAAAGTTTTCAAGGTTTGTTCTACTTCTGTAAACGGCATGTGTTTACGATACTGGACACCCTCCATGTATTATGTATTTATTTGCCAGGTTGGGATTTTGGGTCCGGTGGAGATCCAACTTAACCATGGGTGGATTTGCAGTTTGGGTATCACTGTATGTAAATTAGTACAGTACATACATACATGGAAAGGGTCCATGTGAAGGGACGGGAATGAATGGTTCTTGTGGTATCATTACTTACTTACTTCACCTCGACTGATCTTCTTTTTTTTACATCCAAATGCCGATTATATTTGATTCACTGTCTGTCTCCATATATTATAATATATATATAATATATTATCTATATACTCCGTCTATTAAGTCTTTTTGAGCTTATAAGTTTGATATGTCGAATGGAATGGATGAAGTCCGAATCTACTCTGTACCTACCTGATATACTGGGGCTGGTCGAGTGACTTCAAGTAGAAAAAAAAAAAAAAAAAAAAAAAAAAAAAAAAAAAAAAAAAAAAAAAAAAAAAAAAAAAAAAAAAAAGAATAAGAATAAGAAAAGAAAAACAAGAAAAGACCGTCTTGTTTCAACTGTTGTCCAAGTATTCAGAATTCTTCGAGGAGTTAAATTAAAACCACTTGACTTAGATCATCAATTGTCCCATTTATACTGTTGTTCTCCGAACTAATCCCTACTGAGAGTTAGCTTACCCATTCCACCAGTTCCATCGAGGGAAAGATTGGAAGAACGTCCAAGAGCTCCCCCTTTCTTTTCCGCCAGCGAGAAAAGTGTTTGGCTCACTTCTTTCACGACCAACGAACTCTCCACCCCAATCAATCACTCCGCAGACCCAATCGTTCTCGCCTTCCCCCTGTTTTCTCTCTTCGTTATTCCTTCCTCTCTTTCAGCTTCCTATTTCTTTCTTCGTGCCGTGGTGTAATTTTTTTTTCTGTTCTTTTATTTTTCCTTTTTGACCCTTAGATCTCTGGCACGCAGTTGTCTGTTGAACTGGTGGTTTTTGAGAACTTTGTCCCCTTATCGTTTTAACCATCTGATCCTCTCACCCTTTTTTTCTTTTTCTAGGTGTACGGGATTCAAGGTATGGTGGCATCTGCCTGTCCTCCTTCCACAACTACTTCCAAGTTCCCCCCC